>ML277691.1:111009-155428 GCA_005239495.1 Nicotiana undulata
TATATATATATATATATATATATATATATATATATATATAGCTATTTTACTCTACCGAGTCGCGCTATAGTCAGCCGGGTATGGAACCTATTGTGCAACCACTGATCAGTTGGGTTTACCGAGTCCTCTTTGAGGCTGGGTATGATATAATGATGATGATGCCCACAGAGGTGAATGTTCTATAATGATGATTATGCCCAAAGAGGCGAATGTTCTATGATGATGATGATGCCCACAGAGGCGGATGTTTTAAAAACGATTATGTGTATATATGTATCATGCATTTCATGTTACTGTCTCTTAGAAGCACTTATATGCTACAAGTTGTATCTCCTACATCTCTCTTTACATTATTGTTCTTATTTATGCATTCCTGCCTTACATACTCAGTACTTTATTCGTACTGACGTCCTTTTTATTTGTGGACGCTGCATGTCATGATGCAGATCCTGATAGACAGATAGACGCAACTCCCCCACCATAGTAGGCTTTCCTATTCAGCGGGTATAGGCGAGATCCCTTCTCCGGACTTGCCGTGGTCTTGGTATGCATTTTGTTTTAGATGTTATGGGTATGTCGGGGCCCTGTTCCGGCTATGTTGCATTACTTATGCTTATTTAGAGGCTCATAGACAGGTGTCAACTCATGTATAGTTTGGTATGCCTTGTTGGATAATTTTTGTTGTATAGTGTTTCATGGCAGCATTGTAGCTCGTACCTTTTATGTAGTTTCTTAGCCATCTTGTCATTCCATGTGATGTATGTTCATGATCCATATCTACCATTTATATTGATCTCGTTATCCCTTAAAGATAATAAGAAGGTTAGATAAAATGTACGTTGGTGCTCGACAAGTATGACCCGGGTGCTAGTCATGATCCTCTAGTTTGGGCCGTGACACCTTATTACCCCCTCGAACAACCAATACCACATTTGAGCCAATCCTTCCATCAAGCTTTTATGATGTGGGGATCTGAAGAAGATGAAGTTCTAGCTGGTTTGAGGAATCTTCTATTAGAAAATGGAGACATGGATTGCAGTGTAATAGTTGAGGAGGAGGAGGAAGGCCTCGTCATCCAGATAGTGGAGAAGCGAGTTGTTCTCATGAACTAGAAATCCACACCATCAAGGGCCCGTTGAGTCCCGGGGTAGCCTGGCTACTAGTGTCATTTATTTTTTGAAATCCATCCTTTTGAACATTTTTAAAGCATTTTCAGTATTTCGTTTTGGAAACCTTTGTTTGGATCATTAAAATAACTTTTTTCTTGACATTTTGACACTTATCAATGGCTTGTTATTTTATTATATATTACTATTCTCTATAATTCTCTCTCTACATCATTACTTTTTCTTGTCTTGATGAACCAACAACTGTGACATGTAATGAGACAACGCGACATAAGGATAGTGACTCAGAAGAGATACAAGAAGAAGATGTAATACCTGAGGAAATTTTTAGAGAAGTTTAGAATTTTGAGAATAAGGCTAAGTCCAACCTGGACGAAACTGAGATAGTCAACTGGGTAGATTCCGAAACAGTCAAAGAAACTTGCATAAGCATTCACTTGTCACCATAAAAAAAAGAAGAGTACACTCGTTTCCTGAAAGAATATGAAGACATTTCCACATGGTCGTATGATGATATGATTGGGTTGAGCACATCCATAGTGGCTCGTAAGCTACCCACAATCTGATGTGTCCGCCGGTAAAACAAAAGCTCAGAAAATTCAAGCCAGATATGAGTCTAAAAATCAAAGAGGAAGTCACCAAGCATATCAAAGTTATGGTTCTCAGAGTGGTTGAATATCCAACTTGGTTGGCCAACATTGTGCCGGTTCCAAAGAAGGATGGGAAAGTCAGGGTGTGCGTCGACTATCGGGACCTCAACAAAGCAAGTCCCTAAGATGATTTCCCACTACCAAACGTACACATACTGATCGACAACTGCATAAAGTATGAACTCCAATCCTTTGTGGATTGCTTCGCGGGTTATCATCAGATCTGGATGGATGAAGAAGATGCAGAGAAAACAACTTTTATTACACCATGGGGAGTATACTGCTACAAAATGATGTTGTTTGGTCTGAAGAATGCAGGGGCCACTTATATGAGAGTCATGACAACTATTTTCCACGACATGATACACAAGGAGATAGAAGTATATGTTGATAAGTACAGACGTCTCTGTATCGATCCACAAGACTCTACTAAACTTGCTTATGACTCGTAGTACCTATGAACCTAGAGCCCTGATACCAACTTGTCACGACCCAAATTTCCCTCTGTTGGGTATCGTGATGGCACCTAGTCTTAGGGACTAGGTAAGCCTAACATTTACTGAATAACAACAATAATAAAGGAAATCTAACAGTCTCGATATAGAATCTTTACCGAATTTACAATTTCCCAAATCCGTTTGTACAAGTCATAAGGCTCTACAGAGTATCTACAACTTCTAAATACAACTATTTGGAAATGGTTAAAAATGGTTTGAATACAAGGTAATAAGGGGACTCCAAAGCCTGCGAACACAGCGGAAGGTTTACCTTGAGTCTCCTCAGCAAAGATCCACACAACTACTAATGATCAATACCTGGATCTGTACAAAATGTGCAGAAATGTAGTATGATCACACCACAACGGTGCCCAGTAAGTATCAAGACTAACCTCGGTGAAGTAGTGACGAGGACTAGTCAAGACGCCCACTAGTCTAATAAACTGAACAACCATAGGGATGATAGAACATGATATCTATCTAAGGACTACGCACATGACTAAAGAAATAGCAACTGCAATAAGTAAGGAAAAACAACAAGTAATAGCGGAACATCATAATAAGACACAGAAAAATGAACGGGAACACATCCCAAATCTGAAAAATCACAATACAGTAAAGGCAAGTAGTAACTCAGCAACTGCAATAGTTTTCACATCAGGTCTCAGCCAACAAACCCTAATAAATTAGTAAAATCCTTCAAGTGTAAACTTTTACCCGTAAGTTTTTAAATTGGGGTCTTTAGAATATAATCCTTTCCAATAAGAAAATTCTTTTTTTTTTTAAATATACTTCTTTCAAATAAATATCCTTCAAACATAGTTCTTTCAAATATAAAATTTTCAAATAAATATCCTTCAAAAAAAGTTCTTTCAAGATAAATACTTTTCAAATATAGCTCTTTAAAATAAATATCCTTCAAACATAGTTCCTTCAAGATAAATACTTTTCAAATATAAACTTTTCAAGTAAATATCCTTCGAGTATAAGTCACCCTGTAACACCTAAGCATAGAAGATGAGAAGTTTCGAACACAGATATAACAATATGGAAATCTACCGGGATACCGTCCCGTAGTCCCGAATTAATTATGCAGTAGATGGGGATCTCCCGGAATACGTTTGTAGTCCCAAAATAAATATGCAGTGCTGGGGGGATCTCACGAAATAGGTCTTTGGTCCCAAAGTAAATATGCAAGACAGGGGGATCTCCCGGAATACGTCTGTAGTCTCAAAATAAATATGCAGTGCTGGGGAATCTGCCGGAATACCATTTCATAGTCCCAAACTAAATATACAGTGCAGGGCGATCTCCCAGAATATTGTTCTGTAGTCCCAATTCAAATATGCAACGCAACCAGCATAGATAACAATTATAGCACGATAGAACCTCGTACATCACCACAACAAGTACAAAAGCAACAACGACAATAATGCAAAGTACGACGAGTAAATCAACTCAAGAACTTTAAATCACAAAGAACGGTAGAACTCATTCACAAGGAATAACCACAGTAAAGAATGCTAGGCGCAAGGAGAACAACTTAACAAGGGAAAACAAAAATGTAGCAACGGTTCCAAAATATTCAAGTCAACAATAAGAAGCCAACACGAGTCAAATAGTTCCAAATAAAGGCAAGACAACTAAGATATATGTTATCTAAACTCGTTTTGAGGTTGAGCAATTACGAGGAATATTCAACAATTCAAGTAAGTGTAAGAAGCAAAAGATAATCATAACTCCAATTAAGACTAAACAATTATAGGATGAGATACTAATAATTTCAATTAAAGATAAGAACTTATGAAGATATAGCATGGCTACAGAAGAGGTAAAATCTTCAGTTAAGTCAAATCAGGTTCAAGTAGACTGTAAGGGTGAATCCTAAAGCAATTATCTCTAATCAAAGCATGTAGAGTTGAAACTAGAAAATATGAACTCAAACGTATCAAGAACAACTTCATACACGATGAATATAAGGACCTAAGAACCCTAAAATACCAACTTCCCACAAATACGTCCGAGCACGCACTCGTCACCTCGCGTACACAGACTAAAACCAACATAGAAGACTCAAATCCTAAGGGGTAGTTCCCCCACACAAGGTTATGCAAGATAATTACCTCAAATAAGACAACCTGGTACTCTAAAATGTACTCCTCGGGTGAAAAGACCTCCGGATAGCTCAAATCTAATCAAAATAACTTTGAAACACAAATAAAACTCATAAGGAACTATTCCGGGTCACAAAGTCTCAATCTTTATAAAAATTTAGAAATCGACCCAAAAGTCGACCCCGGGCCCTCACCTCAGAACCCGACAAAATTTACAAAATTAGAACACCCATTCAATTACGAGTCCAACCATACTAATTTCATCAAATTCCGATACCAAGTAGATGTTCAAACCCAATTATGTTCTTTAAAAACGTTTTGGATAAAACCCCCCAATTCTCCAATCAAAACATGGATTAATTAGAAAAAAAAATCTGTAACCATAATAAAATACAAATATTATACTTAGATACGGACCCCAATGAAAAGACGAGAAGAACGCCGCGAAATTCACCTCAATCGGAGCTCTAAAACTTAAGATATGATCAAAATAGCAAAATGACGCGATATGTTTTTTATACTCAGGGGGTTTTGCATTTGCGACAAATATATTCGGACCTCTGCATTTCCATCTGTCATTTCCGCTTTTGCAGAAAATTTTTCGCACCCGCGGCTTCGCAGATGCGGACCCAATTATGCATCTGCGAAGCACCAACACCAACTCTTTTCTCTGACACTAAAATGAGCATAACTTCCTCATACGATGTCCAAATTCGACGATTCTTTTTTATATAGCTCCGTAATTACGATACCAATCTAATGCTTCAATCAAAATAGAAATTGGATCTCATTTTGTTAATGTATTATCATTTATGCTTGAAACAACGACGTTGAAACATCAAAAACGAGCGCAACACAACCCAAACTTATCTGAAACTCACCTGAGCCCCTCGGGATCCCGTCCGAATGTACCAATAAGTTCAATAACCTAACACGTACCCGTTCGAGGCCTCAAACCACATCAAACTACAAATCGGACCATGAATCGAGCTTATGAACTTTCAAATTTTCCAACTTCGAAAACTCATGCCGAAACCTATCAATTAAACCCGGAATGTCGCCAAATTTTGTAGACAAGTCACAATTGACATAACAGAGTTGTTCCATCTCTCAGAATCGCATTCCGACCCCGGGTGCACCAAAGTCAACTATTGGTCAAACCTCTCCACCTTCCAAACTTCAAATTTTCAAACTTTCGCCGAAATACTTCAAATCACCCTACAGACCTCCAAATCCAATTCTGGATGCATGCCTAAGTCCAAAATCACCATACGAAGATGTTGAAATCATCTAAAACCCATTCCGGAGCCGTTTACACAAAAGTCAAATTCCGGTCAACTCTTACCGCTTAAACTTCCAAAACTTGAATCCTTCTTCTGATTTTGCTAAGAATCATCCGGTAACGAAATTAAAAAACGCACGCAAGTCGATATACATAATATGAATCTGATCAAGGCCTTATGGTTCTGAACGGAACTTAAATTCTCAAAATTATTGGTCGGGTCGTTACATGCGCCTTGGCCTTTTGCCGCTTGGGAATGGATATCATTGGACCAATCGAGCCCGCTTCTTCAAATGGGCACATGTTAATTCTAGTGGCCATAGACTACTTCACAAAATGGGTTGAAGTTGCATCTTACAATGTTGTAACCAAGAAAGTCGTCGCAGATCTTGTCAGAGGTCGTACTGTTTGCAGATTTGGGGTGCCAGAGTCCATCATCAGTGACAACGACGCCAATCTCAACAGTGGCCTAATGAAAGCTATGTGAGAGACCTTCAAAATAAAGCACAAGAATTCCATAGCATACCAGCCGCAAATGAATGGAGTTGTGGAGGCCGCTAACAAGAACATCAAAAAGATACTGAGGAATATGGTATAAAACCACAAGCAATGGCACGAGAAATACCATTTGCCTTATTGGGATACCGTTAAACATTCTGCACATCAACCGGGGCAACTCCCTATTTGGTGGTCTATGGTATTGAAGTTGGCATTCCCACCGAGATAGAAATTCCTTCTTTTATAATTATACAAGAAGCTGAACTCAGTGATGCAGAGTTGGTAAGGAGCCGGTATGAACAATTAGCTCAATTTGATGGGAAAAGAATGAATGCAGTATGTCATGGTCAACATTATCAAAACAGAATGTCTAAAGCTTTCAACAAAAAGGTCAAACGTAGACAGTTCGCACCGGGGAAGCTGGTGTTGAAAGGAATCTTTCCACATCAGGATGAAACCGAACGAAAATTCTCACCCAACTGGCAATGACCCCACATGGTTCACAGAGTACTGATGGGAGGAGCACTCATAGTCGCAGAAATGGATGGAGAGATTTAGCCAAAGCCTAGCAATTCAGACGCAGTCAAAAGATATTATGTTTAAACTGTTTACATTCTTCATTTGATGTAATTGAACTACGCTTGACCTGATTCCTGTTTAATAGAAGATACGTAGGCATCCCTGTTGATTCGGTCACAATTCAGTAATATCTTTATTTTCTAAAAGATCACAAACTGGGGCAGAATATTGAGTAGGATCCCCAAAATTCTGGAGCAAGTCCAGCCGACGTCATCGTATGCAGAACAGTCAAAAAGTCATCTAAATAACTAGGGCAGAAGTTTGAGGAGGGGCCTCAAATTCTATTGTAAGGAAGTCGCAATGTCTCTAAAAGTGTCGCAGTTATTGGCTCATCTAATTTATTTGATATTACTGCGTTTTAAATAACTATGCACGCATATTTTTCGAAAACTTTATGAAATAGCCGGATTCTACCACGGTAACTCGAGCAAGATTTCAATACGGTAACTTGAGAAAGATTTCAATGCGGAGAAAAGCAAAGAAAGCAGGAGGAGGCACGAACCAGCCTCCCCCATAAACTCACGATTTTTCTTTGAAATGCAGGAACAAGGAATAGCCACAAATACGTGTACACCTCAAAATCACTATCTTCATAACGACAAAGCTGCCAAGCGCAAAAATATCTCCATCTAAGAAATACTCTGCTACTACTTATTATTTTTCCATTGCAAGAGACTAAGCCCTGTCTCCTATCTTCCATGAGGCTAAGCCCTGCCTCCTTAATTGCATAAGGCTAAGCTCCGCCTTTCCCTTGCATGCGACTAAGTATTGTCTCCATCTTGCATGAGGCTAAGCCCTGCCTCCTTAATTGCATAAGACTAAGCTATGCCTTTGTCACGATCCCAAATCCTTAGTCGTGATGGCACCTGTCGTGGAATAAGGAAAGCCACACTTTTCGTTGAATCTAAGCTTATTTTCCAAAATTTATAAATAAAGAAGCAAAATATTGATAATAATCCATTTGGAAGATTAAATAACATTAAAGCACAATTCAAAACCCAACCCTGAATCTAGTGTCGCTCAGTCACAAGCTACTAAAATATAAAAATGTCAAAGTAGGGAAATAGACAACATAGTTCGTAATAATAAAAGTGTAACAGAATGATAAGGAAGGAGAAGACGAGGTCGCGATCTCCAGCTGCTACCTCGACGAATCCGATGGATCTCTAATAGCTAGATCAGTAACCATTGTCGTGTCCCGATGTACCTGGATCTGCATGCAGGGTGCAGGGGGTAACATGAGTACACCAAATAAGAAGTAACAAAACCAAACTATGGGCTGAGAGGTAGTGATAGACAGAACCTCAGCATTTATAATATACAGCATACAGAAATTTTACATGCTAACAGTTTATCAGAAAATAAACAAGACATGCCAAGTATGCCCAGTATACTCTACATGTCCTCATATAACTATATGAAACCTGTGTAGAATGCACATAATGCTCCCAACCCTCACTCAGCATTCCACTCAGTACCGTATATGGCTCTCTGGCCTAGGGAAGGCCCATCCCAGAATGTACATAGTCATCGGTGACCGTAGTCACTTGGTACTGAGGAAAAGGCCAATCCAGCTCCACGGAGAAGATCCATCTCCGAAAATACAACACTCAGACACGATCCATGTCCAGGGACGATCCATCCCTCACATATCATAAACTTCGGACAAGGTCCATGTCCAGGGAAGATCCATCCCTCAATATCAATGTGCTCACTTGAGGTGTAAAGACTCCGGAGAGGCCTTATTGGCCCAAGCACTATATCAAGCCAACAAAGGCATGATTTAAGTATCGCTACGGTGTGCAGTCCGATTTCATAACTGTCTCAACAACAGGCCCTTGGCCTCACTCAGTCATAACTCTCCAGTCTCACTCACATGGCTCACAAATGCATAAATTAGCCCAAGACAATGATAAGTATGTGTACAATAAACAATTACTGAGTCTGAGGCATGAAATAATATGCTATGACAGGACTGAGTACATGGAATCAAATAGTCACATAATGAGACAGTAATAAATGACCACTCGGGTCTCAGCATTCTTTCGGCGTGAAGCCTTAGCATTTGTACTTAACATGATATCTAACATAATCACATTTATCACATTAATAGAAGTGCGGATATCAATCCGTAATAGCAACTAGACGGGGCCATGGGATGAGCCAGGCCACAAATTACTCGATGCACGCCCGCACGCCCGTCATTTGGCATGTGCGTCACCTCAATTATAGTCATATATCATACAATTCGGGGTTCCAACCCTCAGAACCAAGTTTGGAAACGTTACTTACCTCAAAACCGGCTAAAATCCTAGCTCACAGTGCCTTTGCCTCTATATTCGGACTCCGAGTGCTCCAAATCTAGAAAAATTCAGATTCAGATCATCATTATATGCCAAGGAACGAAGCCCATTTAAAAATTATCAAAATCACCCAAAAATCCCGAAATTGGACAAACCCGACCCCTGGGCCCACGTCTCAAAATTCGATAAAAATCACAAAATCGGAATCCTTATCCTCCCACGAGTCAATACATACCAAGAACATCAAAATCGAACTACAATTCCCCTTGAATTCCTAAATTAACGTCTCCAATTTCCCATGCCCTAACTCCCCCAATTTTGGGCTTAAATCCCACTAATATCAGGTTTAATTGCTTAGAAATTAACATAAAATTGAGTTATGAAGTCAAAAATCTTACCTCCAAGTGTTTCCCATTTGATTCCCTCTTTAATCGCTCTCAAAAGCTTCAATTCCGTCCAAAAATGGTGAAACAATGGCTAAGGGTCGCAGATATGGCCTTTTAACTACACTGCCCAGGCGCCCTTATTTCCTCATTGTGTTCGCGTGAAAAGCCACGCATTCGTGAAGCTCTACCCCACTATCCCTTACACGATCGCAGCCCTGGCTCACAAGTTCGCACAGAGCTAACGCACATCCCCCACACGCGCCTCACTCCCTATGCGATCTCACAGTCCTCACATGCGATCACAGCCTCCCCAAATGCGGTCGCATATAACAAATAACACGCTGCCTCAGACAAGCCTATGATATCGCATACATACCCCTGTGATCGCATAGAAGAAAACCAGACCTGAACAACAGCAAAAATCTGTAACTTTCCAACATCCAAACTTGATCCGTTAACCTTCCGAAACACACCCGAGGCCCTCGGGACCTCAACCAAACATTCCAACACACCCCATAACACCATTCAAACTTATTCGAGCCTTTGAAACACCCAAAATAGCACCAAAACACGAAAATCACACCGCATTCAAGCCTATGAACTTTGAGATTTCTAAATTTCTCCAATGATGCCGAAACCACCCAAAGCACATCCGATTGACCTGAAAATTTGCGCACATATCTAAATTGACACTACAAACCTGCTCCAACTTTCGAAGTTCCATTCCGATCACGATAGCCTATTTTCCACTGCCGACCGAAAATCGCGAAAAACTTAATTTCGCCAATTCAAGCCCAATTCTACTCCGGACATCAAATTCACATTCCGAACACACTCCTAAGTCCCAAATCACCTAAAGAAGCTAGCCAAGCTATACAATACACAATCCGAGGTCGTTCACCTGTAAGTCAAGCCCCGGTTGACTTTTCCAACTATAAAGCTCATTTAGTAGACTAAGTGCCTCTATTGTCACCACGACCACTCCAAACCCGAACCAACTGACCCCACACACCATAACTAGGATAAATAATGTATAACAAAGCTGAAACAGAGGAAACGGGTCTAACCTCACAAAACGACCGGCCAGGTCATTACATTATCCCCCTCTAAAACAAATGTTCGTCCTCAAACGGGTCTAGAAACATATTTGGAGTCTCAAACAAGTGAGGACATCTTCTATGCATCTACCTCTCGGTCTCCTGGGTGGCCTCCTCCACCGGCTGCCCTCTCCACTGCACCTTTACTGAAGCTATATCTTCAGACCTCAACCTTATGACCTATCGGCTCAAAATTGCCACTAGCTCTACCTCATATGACATATCACCCTCAAGTTGAATCGTACTGAAGTCCAAAACATGGGACAAGTCACTGACATACTTCCGGAGCTTAGAAACATGAAACACCAGATGAACACTCGATAAGCTGGGTGGAAAAGAAAGTCTATAAGCCACCTCTCCAACCCTTCCGAAGCACCTCAAAAGGCCCAATGAACCGGGGACTCAACTTTCCCCTCTCCCCGAATTGCTGTCACGCCCCAACCATAGGGGATATGACCGGAGCTTAACCGAGTGAACCCAGTCAAGCAAGTCTGATTAGCCTTTCCTACCCGACTGATTTACTTCTCGTGATTTTGGCGCAACATTGTTTACTGAGTTTGCAGGAGAAAAATCAAAAGCATACATTCATGATATTAACCCATTCTTTCTTATGTACCGATACAAACATTTGGTTCTCCCAAAAACATACATACTATTTACAATATTTAAAAGATAGGGAATACAGTTACGAGTTAACCCAACCACTACACAAAACATACATGACCCACATGAGTGTCTACGGAGCCTCTAGAAATAAGGAAGATGGACATAATCCTGCCGGTGACAAGGCCCCGGCTATACCTTGAAATAGAACAACATGTACAAAAGAGAGCAACATAGATTTACACACGGCCCCGGGAGAAAATGGGGATCACCAGAACTAGTGTAAGGAGGAGGAGAGGACACCACTATCGACTCTCGGCGCTACCAGCTACAGAGCCACCTACATCCATAAGATGATGTAGCGCCCCCGGCAAAAGGGACGTTAGTACCATTGAATAGTACTAGTATGTATGAACAAACTCTACTCTAGATAGAATAAACATCAAACATGTAGTAACACAATTAGAGACCTCAAATAACAATTCACATAAATAGAGGAAACACAAACAAGAGTCACCATGTTTTCGTATCCCGCTTTTCCATCTTTTGGATAGTAGTTCTTTAAAGACAAGCGCCACAATTTCAATATACCACTGTGTCGTTCTCACACGAAGTTCGGTCTTAGCCGGGCCGGCTAAGCCATCCCAAGTGAGACATTACAACATCATAGTTTCATAATCACCATCGTGATGTTATCACACGGAGTCCGGTCTCGGACCGACTGGCTAAGCCATCTCACTTGAAACAGTCAGACATTACCAATATCATAGTTTCGATGCAATTACACCATGTTTACAGCATGGAGTCTGATCCCGGGCCAATCGGCTAAGCTATCATCACAATGGGACATACCACATCAATTTAATCCTTTAGTTCACATCTCTTCTCATCATTTATTATACAATTTTTTGCACTTGGGCAGATTAAACCCTTTTATGTTATATTCCTCTCTTCAACCATTTCATAAAATCATCTTTCACATTAACTAAAACCACCACATAAGAGGAGTCGTACACATAGCAAAAGAAAGAACATGGTGATCACAATTCATACTTTCAAATAGCATAACATCATGGTAGTAACATAGAATAGCATGAAAGCAAGAATTTCTCCACTTAACACATAGAACCCATTTACTTTTTAGAGAATCAAACAAGGGAATTCATACCGAGCACAAACGTTTTTCTTCTATGAAGATTAGAATTAGCCATACATACCTCGATTTGGGATGTTCCTTTAATTTATACCACAATCCACCGGACTCTTTTTTCACCTTCAATCTAATTCAAAATGTAGCACAATTGAACCCGTAATTAGGAATAATAATCATGGCTTGAGCTTACTTGAGCATTGTATCAAACACTAGGTGCTCGTAAATATTGCATGGTCCCCTTTTTAGTGAAAGATTACTTAACCTATTCCCCTTTACTAGTTTAGGATGACTTGATTACATGCAAGTACGGTTTCCATCCCCATACCAAGAACTAACATATCCATGGTCTATTTTAACTAAAATCTGGAAATTAAGGTTGGTGTAGTAGAAGCTTACCTCTTAGAGGGAAGAAATTGGTGTCCTTCTTGATTAATTCCAAGCTTGAGTGGTGATGGAGGATCAATTGGAGGGAGTTGGGACCTTCCCTCTCTAGAACCCACTCTCTTCTCACTCTAAATTATCAGGAAATGGATAAAAAGATGGGGGATGAGTGTTATATAAGTCTCGGGGTCGGATTTCTAAAATTAGAAAAATGGGTGCCCCGACGCAGGTTTGCGGTCGGAAATGTGATTGCATTTCGGTTATGCGATTCGCAAACCTGCCGCATAACTGGCCTCAACTGGGCAAAAAGAAGAAGGGGACTGCCCATGTATCTGACAACTATGTGGCCCGCATACCTATTATGCGGTCGCATAGTGCGCCACATAACTCCCTTAGAAAAACTCAAACGCAAATATGCGATGAACTAGGCGGTCCGCATACCCAAAATCCGATCGCATTTTGGCTCACATAGTTGCCCTCGGAATGGATAGCAAGTTGTCCAACTATGCGGCCATTATGCTGTCCGCATACCTGATATGCGACCACATAGTGGACCGCAGATCTGCATCCCTTCACGAAAATTTTCCTCTAAGTCCGCAGGGTACTTTTCAATCCTAAAGGTCCGAACCGCGACTACTAAGCTCGCCGCGAAGAATTTCTATAGATATAACGACATAGGGATCTAATCGGGCGTCGCTTTGGTTAATGATTTTACAGGTCTTCACAATCGCATACTTAAGATCATTCGTCCTCGAATGAGGATCGGTGGAATTACTTGGGTTTTGAATACACTATATGCCAATTTTTCTAGAAATTTTGCCAGAGTTTCTTTTGTAATTAGGCCTATCCACCTGTCAGAGAGCCCCCGAAACATATTTCAAAGAACTTCACATAATCAGTCAACACAATAGAACATAAATACAGTACAAGTAAGGAGTCTTAAGAGGACGGATGATTAGGCAAATGGGGTGACTTTGCACAATTTTGACAAGCAATGCAATTATTTAGAGATGAAAACTTCCTAAACTATTACCTGGCTTACTCAAACAAATGAGGGTACTCCTTTTTCATTTTATTTTCAGCTTCCCAAGTAGCTTCCTCGACTTGTTGATTTCGCCATAATACTTTAACCGATGAAATTTCCTTGTTTCTCAACTTACAGACCTGCCTATCAATAATAGCAATCGGAACCTCTTCATATGGCAGTTCTTCCTTAACCTCAACACTCTCAACCGGCACGATGGCAGACGGGTCTCCAACCACTTTCTTTAACATGGACACATGAAACACTGGGTGCAC
The DNA here is from genome assembly GCA_005239495.1 of Nicotiana undulata. NCBI lineage: Eukaryota > Viridiplantae > Streptophyta > Magnoliopsida > Solanales > Solanaceae > Nicotiana > Nicotiana undulata. The sequence goes on from ML277691.1 coordinate 124,979, forward strand.
CAATGACATTTAAGGGGGAAGCTCCAGCCTATACGCCAGCTTTCCTATCCTTTGAGTGATTCTATATGGCCCCAAATACCTCGGACTCAATTTCCCTTTTTTCCCAAACCGCATGACCCCCTTCATGGGAGATACCTTCAAGAACACCCAATCATCTTCCCGGAACTCCAAATCCCTGCGACGAACACCTGGATAGGATTTTTGACGACTCTGATCAGTTTCTAACCGTTCCTTTATGATTCTAACCTTCTCCATAGCTTGATGCACGAGATCTGGTCCCAATAGTTCGGCCTCTCCAACCTCGAAGCACCTAGTCGGCGTTCTATATCTTCTATCGTACAAAGCCTCAAATGGTGCCATCTGAATACTTGCATGGAAACTGTTGTTGTAAGCAAATTCTATAAGTGGCAAATGATCATCCCAGCTACCTTTAAAATTAAGCACACAAGAACGCAACATGTCCTCGAGCGTTTGGATAGTCCGCTTTGCTTTTCCGTTAGTCTGCGGGTGGAAAGTTGTGCTAAGATTTACCTGCGTCCCCAAACCTTGCTGAAATTTCCTCCAAAATTGTTTTGTGAATTGGGCCCCTCTATCCGAGATAATAGAAACTGGGGTGCCATGGAGCCTGACTATTTCCTTGATATACAACTGAGCATATTGTTCTAAAGTGTCGGTGGACTTAACTGGCAAGAAATGTGTTGACTTCGTGAGCCGATCCACTTTTACCCAAATTGAGTCAAACTTGCGCGGTGTGCGGGGTAACCCCACCACATAATCCATATTGATCATCTCCCACTTCCACATCAGTATTTCTATAAGTTGCGCCAACCCACCGAGCCTTTGATGTTCGGCCTTCACTTGCTGACAGTTCGGACACTTAGCCACAAAGTCTGCCACACCCCTCTTCATGTTATTCCACTAATAAACTTCCTTGAGGTCATGGTACATTTTCATAGAACCTGGGTGTACGGAATATCTAGAGTTATGAGCCTCTGCCATTATCCTCTCCTGAAGGTCATCCATGTATGGGACACATAATCGTCTTTGGCACCGCAAGACACCGTCATCCTTGCTTAGCGAAAAAGTTGTGGTTCTGTGATTAAGAATTGCCTATTTTAGCCGCGCAAACACTGGATCATTGTATTTCTTTTCCTTGACTTCTGCCACAAGTGAGGATTATGCTCTATTACGTACTATAACATCCCCTTCATCAGAGGTCGTAAGACAAACACCCAGGCTGGCCAACTGGTGAAGTTCTCGAGCCAAGAGCCTCTGACCTGCTTCCAAGTGAGCCAAACTACCCATGAATTTCCGACTAAGAGCGTCTGTCACCATATTAGCTTTCCCTGGATGGTTAAGATTTTCATATCATAATCTTTGAGCAACTCCAGCCATCTTCGTTGCCTCAAGTTTAACTCCTTCTGTTTGAATAGATATTGGAGACTCTTGTAGTTTGTGCACACGTCCACATAGACTCCATACAGATAGTGCCGCCAGATTTTCAATGCAAAAACAACAGGTGCAAGCTCCAAATCATGCATCAGATAATTCTTTTCGTGATTCTTAAGCCGCCTTGAAGCATATGCTATAACCTTACATCATTGCATTAACACACACCCCACACCAACCCTTGAAGCATCACAATACACCACAAACCCCTCTGTACCTTCTGGCAAGGTCATCACCGGCGCTGAAGTTAATCTCGATTTCAAGTCCTGGAAACTCTTTTCACAAGCATCGGACCACTGGAACTTGACCGCTTTTTGCGTCAGTTTTGTCAATGGGGAGGAGAGAGTAGAGAATCCTTCCACAAACCTCCTATAATATCCAACTAAACCCAAGAAACTGCGAATCTCTATCGGGGTTGTTGGTCTAGGCCAATCCTTTACAGCTGTGATCTTATGGGGATCAACCTGAATCCCTTCCCTGGAGACAACATGGCCTAAAAAGGTAACTGATTCAAGCCAAAATTCGCATTTCAAGAACTTTGCGTATAACTGGTGTTGCTGAAGAGTCTGCATAACTGCCATGAGGTGATTAGCATGATCTTCTTGACTCCGTGAATATACAAGGATATCATCAATGAAGACTATCATAAAGGAGCTAAGAAATGGCCTGAAGACCCGATTCATAAGGTCCATGAAAGCTGCTAGGGCGTTGGTTAGTCCAAAAGACATTACCAAAAATTCAAAGTACCCATATCGCGTTCTGAAAGTTGTTTTGGGAATATCCTGCTTCCTTATCTTTAGTTGGTGGTACCCGGACCACAAATCAATTTTTGAGAAAAACCTAGCACCTTGCAATTGATCGAACAAATCATCTATCCGAGGAAATGGGTACTTCTTTTTTATTGTGACTTTGTTGAGTTGACGATAGCCAATACACATTCGCAGCGACCCATCCTTCTTTCTGACAAAAAGAACTAGTGCGCCCCAAGGCGACACACTTGGTCGAATCCCTTTTCTAGAAGATCCTTCAGTTGCTCCTTTAACTCCTTCAATTTCGCCGGTGCCATCCTGTAGGGTGGAAGAGATATCGGTTGCGTTCCCTGCAATACATCAATCCCGAAATCAATCTCCCTATCTGGAGGGATCGCAGGGAGCTCATCTGAAATGACATCAAGGAACTCATTCACAATAGGCACGGACTCGAGAGCAGGCACCTCAGAAGTGGTGTCCGCAACTCGGACCAGATGGTAGATACACCCTTTATGATCATCTTTGAGGCCTTAAGGTAGGAAATAAACGTACCTTTCGGCATAAAATTATTCCATTCCCACTCAATAGCTGCTCATTAGGAACCTCAAGCCTCATAATTCTGGTCCGGCAGTCGAGTTTGGCAAAGCATGAATAAAGCCAATCCATTCCCATTATTACATCAAAATCAATCATTCCTAGATCAATAAGATCCGCCGTGGTATCCGACCACACGCTGTGACAACACAACTCCTATACACCCGCGCGGCCGTAATAGATTCACCAACCGGAGTCGATACTGAGAACGGCTCATGAAGCCGTTCTGGTTCTATCCCTAAGCTTGAAGCAATAAAAGGAGTGATATATGATAAAGAGGATTCGAGATCAATAAGGGCATACACATCATGGGATTGAACAGTCAAAATACCTATGACGACATCTGGAGAAGCCTCTGCACTCTGACGACCACTCAGGGCATAGAACCGGCTGGGTCCTCCCAGACCCCGCGCACCACCCCTAGCTGCACCACGTCATGCTGGTGCTGGAGGGCCTCGAGCTTGAGGGCGTGCTGAGGATGTAGCAGTTGAAGAATCGGATGGCTGGGCGGTGCCCCTACCTGTGCCTTGGCTGGACGCATGACATTCCCTCTGAATATGGCCTCTCATCCCACATCCGTAACATACTGGCATGTCCATGTAACAGGGCCCCGTATGAAACTTCCCACACCTAAGGCATGGGGCCCTCTGTTGCTGCTGGAATCTCCTTCCTGATCGACCCTGCTGGTGGAACCTCCTGCTACCTGAACTGTCTCTAAAGCGGCCTCCCTGCTAATAATGATGCCCTAATGGTGGGGCATTGGCTGAAGACTGAACATACGACTGAGATGGCCCTGATGACCCTTCCCTAGGAACTGGTCTCCCACCTCCGAATGAACCCTCAAAGTTGCCCGCTGACCGGGCCCTACTACCACCTTCTCGATCCACCCGTAGATTTAAATTTCGAGCCTCTATATCCTGGGTGAATCCCACAATCTTCCCATAATTCATGTCAAAATGTAGAGCAGTTGTGGCAGCTTTATTGATAACCAAGGGACGAAGGCCTTGCATAAATCGACGAACTCTAGCCTCCATAGTCGGCATCATATGAACAACATACTTGGACAGACGCACAAACTCCATATGGTACTCCCACACACTACTACTACCTTGTTTGAGGACCTCAAACTCTGAAGCACGAGTTGCCCTAGTCTCGGCGAGAAAGAAATGGTCTATAAAGGCATCTGCAAACTCAGTCCACCTCGCCGGAGGGCTCCCCTCCTCATGGGAATCTTCCCACATCTCAAACCAAGAATACGCTGCCCCTTTCAGATGATAGGACGCCAATTCTACTCCTTCCATTTCAGTGGCACGCATAACTCGGAGGGTATTGTGCATCTCATCAATGAAATCCTGGGGGTCTGCCTCGAGGTTGGTACCTGTAAACTCTGGAGGGACTAATCGAAGGAACCTGTTAACCCTGGAACCAGGAGAGTCTCCCTTTCCGTTAGATGAGGTGGGGGAAATATTGGACCTCTGGTCTTGAGAAGCCACCAACCGAGTCAGCATCTGGATAGCTCCCCTAAGATCCCCGTCAGAAATACCGGGACCGGAAGCTGGGGCTGGAGGGGGATCAGGAATATCAGTGGGAGGGATTGTGGCACCCTCTGCTGGAGTAGGAATTGGGATGGTTCGGTTTGGTGTGGAAGAATTATGCTAATTCATCGTTGTGGAATTATTCTCATCTGCATCATTCAATTGGGAATCAGTGGCTACCCCTGGGGTGGCATTGTCCTGTTGTCCGAGTCGTGCTTTCTTCTTGGGTGCCATTTACTGAAAGTTAAAACAATGCACGAGTTAGAGAGAGACAACCTCACTTTTCACTCCATCGCACGACACAGAATAACAATGAAGGGTGGTATTCCTAAATTCCCAAGCAGCCCCCTAATTATAGATGTGGTCGACAACACAATAAGAAGGGATCTACTAGGCACGGCTCCGAGACATCCTAGGACACTTTAAAACATTAGTCTCTTATACCAAGTTTGTCACGCCCCAACCTTGGGAGACACGACCGACGCTTAACCGAGTGAACCAAGTCAAGCAAGCCTGATTAGCCTTTCCTACCTGACTCATTTGCTTGCCGAGATTTTGGCGCAACATTATTTACTGAGTTAGCAGGAGACAAATCAAAAGCATACATTCATGATATTAACCCATTCTTTCTTATGTACCGATACCAACATTTGGGTCTCCCAAAAACATACATACTATTTACAATATATAAGAGATGGGAATACAGTTATGAGTTAACCCAACCACTACCCAAAACATACATGACCCACATGAGTGTCTACGGAGCCTATAGAAATAAGGAAGATGGACATAATCCTGCCGGCAACAAGGCCCCGACTATACCCTGAAATAGAACAACATGTACAAAAGAAAGCAACATAGATTTACACACGGATCTGGGAGGAAATGGGGATCACCAACACTGCTGTAAGGAGGAGGAGAGGGCACCACTATCGACGCTCGGCGCTACCAGCTACAGAGCCACCTACATCTATAAGACAATGTAGCGCCCCCGACAAAAGGGACGTTAGTACCATTGAATAGTACTAGTATTTATGAACAAACTCTACTCTAGATAGAATAAACATCAAACATGTAGTAACACAATTAGAGACCTCAAATAACAATTCACAGAAATAGAGGAAACACAAACAAGAGTCACCATGTTTTCGTATCTCGTTTTGCCATCTTTTGGACAGTATTTCTTTAAAGACAAGTGCCACAATTTCAATATACCACCGTGTCGTTCTCACACGGATTCCGGTCTCAGCCCAACTGGCTAAGCCATCCCAAGTGAGACATTACAACATCATAGTTTCATAATCACCACCGTGACGTTATCACACGGAGTCCGGTCTCGGCCCGACCAGCTAAGCCATCTCACTTGAAATAGCAAGACATTACCAATATCAAAGTTTCAATGCGGTTACCACTATGTGTATAGCATGGAGTCTGATCCCGGCCCGATCGGCTAAGCTATCATCCCTATGGGACATACCACATCAATTTAATCCTTTAGTTCACATCTCTTCTCATCACTTATTATACAGCTCTTGGCACATAGGCATATTTAACCCTTTTATGCTACATTCCTCTCTTAAACCATATCATAAACGCATCTTTCACATTAACTAAAACCACCACATAAGAGGAGTCGTACACATAGCAAAAGAAAAAACATGGTGATCACAATTCATACTTTAAAATAGCATAACGGCATGGTAGTAACATAGAATAGCATGAAAGCAAGAATTTCTCCACTTAAAACCATTTACTTTTTAGAGAATCAAACAAGGGAATACATACCGTATATTTTAGCACCAATGGTTTTCTTCTATAAGATTAGAGTTAGCCATACATACCTCGATTTGGGGTTTTCCCTTAATTTCTACCACAATCCACCACACCCTTTTTGCACCTTCAATCTAATTCACAATGTAGCACAATTGAACTCGTAATTAGGAATAATAATCATGGCTTGAGCTTACTTGAGCACTGTATCAAACACTAGGTGCTCGTTGAGATAGCATGGTCCCCTTTTTAGTGAAAAATTACTCTAACCTATTCCCCTTTACTAGTTTATGATTACTTTATTAAATGAAAGTACGGTTTCCATCTCCATACCCATGAACTAACCTATACATGGTCTATTTTAACTAAAATCTGGAAATTAAGGTTGGTGTGGTAGAAGCTTACCTCTTAGAGGGAAGAAATTCGTGTCCTTCTTGATTAATTACAAGCTTGAGTGGTGATGGAGGATCAATTGGAGGGAGTTGGGACCTTCTCTCTCTAGAACCCACTCTCTTCTCACTCTAAACTATCAGGAAATGGCTCAAAAGATGGGGGGTGGGTGTTATATAAGTTTTGGGGTCGGGTTTTCAAAATTAGAAAAATTGGTTCCCCGACGCAGGTTTGCGATCCGAAATGCGATCGCATTTCAGTTATGCGGTGCGCAAACCTGCCGCATAACTGGCCTAAATTGGGCAAAAAGATAAAGGGGACTGCCCAGGTATGCGACAACTATGCGGCCCGCATTCCCAAAATGCTATCGCATTTTGGGTCGCTAAGTTTCCCTCAGAATGGACTGCAAGATGTCCAACTATGCAGCCATTATGCGGTCCGCATACTTGATATGTGACAGCATAGTGGACCGCAGATCTGCATTCCTTCATGAAAATATTCCTCTAAGTCTGCAGGGTACTTTTCAATTCTAAAGGTCTAAACCCAGGAGAGCTAAGTATTTCTATAGATACAACGACATAGGGATCTAATCTGACCTCGTTTTGGTTAAGGATTTTACGGGTCTTTACAATCGCATAACTCCCTTCATGGGTGACATCTTCAGCAGGACCTTCTCTCCAACCATAAAGGACACATCCCGGACCTTTCGCTCCACATAGCTCTTCTGCCTAGACTGCGCCGTGCAAAGCCGCTCCAGAATCAACTTCACTTTATCCAACACATCCTTTACCAAATCTGTTTCCAAAAGCCTAACCTCACCCGTCTCAAACCAACCAACCGGAGATCTACACCTCCTACCATATAAAGCCTCATATGGAGCCATCTGGATACTCGCCTGATAACTATTATTATAAGCAAACGCCGCAAGGGGCAAAAACTGGCCCCATGAACCCCCAAAATCAATGACACAAGCACGCAACAAGTCCTCCAGAATCTGAATTGTGCGCTCTGATTTCCCGTCAGTCTGAGGGTGAAATGTTATGCTCAACTCGACCTGAGTACCCAACTCTCTCTGCACGGCCCTCCAAAAATGAGATGTGAACTGAGTACCTCTGTCAGAAATGATAGAAACTAGAACACCATGCAACCTGACAATCTCTCTGATAGAAATCTCAGCTAACCGCTCCGAAGAATAAGTAGTACAAATGGGAATGAAGTGCGCGAACTTGGTCAACCGGTCCACAATAACCCATATAGCATCAAACCTCCTCGAAGCCTGTGGGAGTCCAACTACAAAGTCCATGGTGATCCGCTCCCACTTCCACTCCGGAATGTCTAACCTCTGGTGCAACCCACCTTGTCTCTGGTGCTCATACTTGAACTGCTGACAGTTGAGGCACCGAGATACAAACTCAACAATATCCTTCTTCATCCGCCTCCACCAATAATGATGTCTCAGATCCTGATGCATCTTTGCAGCACCCGGATGGATGGAATACTACGAGCTATGGGCCTCTGATAGAATCAACTCTCGAAGCCCATCCACATTGGGCACACAAGTCCAACCCTGCATCCTCATAACCCCATCATCACCAATCACTACATCTCTGGCATCACCTCGCCGGAACTTATCCTGAAGAACAAGCAAGTGTGGGTCATCATACTGGCGCTCTCTGAGTCATAAAGAAAAGACCTAGAAGCTACACTAGCCAACACCCGGTGTGGCTCTGATAATTCCAATCTCACAAACATACATGCTAAAGCCTGAACATCAAGTGCTAATGGTCTCTCTACTACTGGGAGATATGCTAAACTCCCTAAACTCTCTGCTCTACGACTCAAGGCATCAGCCACTACATTGGCCTTTCCTGGATGGTATAGAATAATGATATCATAGTCCTTGAGAAGCTCCAACCATCTCCTCTGACGCAAATTCAGATCCTTCTGCTTAAACAAATGTTGTATACTACGGCGATCAGTGAAAACCTCACAATGTACCCCATACAAATAATGACGCCAAATCATCATGGCGTGAACAATGGCGGCTAGCTCGAGATCATGAACGGGATAATTCTTCTCATGAGTCTTCAACTGGCACGAGGCGTAGGCAATCACCCTACTCTCCTGCATCAAAACACAACCAATGCCTATCCTCGAGGAATCACAATATACTGTATAAGAACCTGAAGTTAATGGAAATACTAACACTGGAGCTGAGGTCAATGCAGTCTTGAGCTTCTGAAAGCTCTCCACACACTCATCCGACCACCTGAATGGAGCACCCTTCTGGGTCAATTTGGTAAAGGGCGAAGCAATAGAAGAAAATCCCTCCATAAAGCGACGGTAATACCCCGCAAAACCAAGGAAACTCCTAATCTCTGTAGTTGAGAACGGTCTGGGCCAACTATGCACCACCTCTATCTTCTTCGGATCAACCTAAATACCCTCGCTCGATACCACGTGCCCCAAGGAAGCTACTGAGCCAAGCCAAAACTCACACTTGGAGAACTTTGCATAAAGTTTCTCCTCCCTTAATCTCTGCAACACAGCTCTCAAATGCTGAGTGTGCTCCAACTGGCTACGAGAACATACGAGGATGTCATCAATGAACACAATAACAAAGGAATCAAAATACGACTGAAACACGTTGTTCATAAAATGCATGAACGTTGTTGGGGCATTGATCAGCCCGAAAGACTTCATCATAAACTCATAATGACCATAACGGGTCTTGAATGCTGTCTTGGGAATACCAGAATCCCGAATCTTCAGCAGATGATACCTAGATCTCAAATTTATCTTAGAGAACACACTGGCTCCCTGAAGCTGGTCAAACAAATCAACAATACGAGGCAAAGGATACTTATTCTTGACTGTAACATTGTTCAACTGCATGTAATCAATACACATCCTCATGGAACCATCCTTCTTCTTTGCGAACAACACCGATGCACCCCAAGGTGACACACTAGGCCGAATGAACCCCTTAACTAGGAGTTCCTGAAGCTGCTCTTTCAATTCCTTCAACTCCACTGGTTCCATACGATATGGAGGAATAGAAATAGGCTGAGTGCCCGGCACCAAATAAATACCAAAATCAATATCCTTGTCAGGTGGCATGCCTGACAAGTCAGCAGGAAACATGTCCGGAAAATCACGGACCATAGGAACAGAGTCAATAGTAGGAGTCTCAACACTGACATCCCTCACAAAGGCCAAATACTACAAACACCCTTTTCTACCATACGTTGGGCCTTCATGTAAGAAATCACCCTACTAAGAACATACTCAACAGAACCTCTCCACTCGACCCTCGAAAATCATGGCATCGCTAAGGTCACGGTCTTAGCATGACAATCAATAACTGCATGACACAGAGATAACCAATCCATGCCCAATATCACATCAAAGTCAACCATGCTAAGTAATAACAGATCCACTCGGATCTCTAGACCCTCAATAGATATCACACAAGATCAGTACACCCGGTCCACAATAATAGTATCGCCCACCGAAGTCGACACATGAACGGATGTAACTAAGGACTCACGGGGCACATCCAAAAAATTGGGAAAGTATGATGAAACATAAGAATACGTGGAACTAGGATCAAATAAGACCAAACTGAGACAATACCTGTAATCACTACATCTGAGGCCATAACATTTGCTCTGACTTGGAGTGCATAGAAACGAGCCTAACCTCCACTTGATCGACCTCCCCCTCTAGGGCGGCCTCTAGCTTACTGACACCCACCCCTAGCTGCCTGGGCGGGTGGTGTAGTAATCGGTGATGAAGCTAAAGTCTGGCTCCTCTGCTAGAATGAACCACCCGAAAGACGGGGACAATACCTCTTGATATTACCCAGATCACCACAATCAAAATAACCTTTCTCAGCAAATGATGGTGGGGACTGAAGGGAACCCCTAGAAACAGAATAACTACTAGCAGAACCATGCGCGGAGGAACCCTTAACTGATGGTGGACAAGAAGAACTCTGGGTTGGGAGAGCACTGAATGAGGAACGATCCGGATGAGAGCTGTGGGGACCATGCCCCGATGATGCACCAATGTAGGCTAGGCGGACTGGCTGAGAAGGCCTAAATGAACGACCTCTGCTGTGCTGAGATAGACCTTCTGAAGGAACACAACCAAAACTACCAGATCCTCGAGACCTCTTGGCATCCCTCTCAACTCGCTCTTGGCGGCGATCTGACTCAATCTCTCTGACAATGTCAACTACCTCCTCAAAAGAAGTGCCAGATACCCTCTCCCTATTCAGAACAATCTGAAGCTGATAAGTGAGTCCATCAACAAACCTCCTGATCCTCTCCCTATCTATGGGAACTAGCCAAATAGCATGATGATCTAACTCGGAGAACCTCATCTCATACTTTGCCATGGTCATATCTGCCTGACGCAACTGCTCGAACTCCTGCGCTGCTCCTCCCTACGGGAATGCGGTACATACTTCTCTAAGAAGAGAATAGAGAACTCATGCCAGGTAAGGGGCGCTGCATCAACAGGTCTACTCCTCTCATAGGCCTCCCACCAAGCAAGTGCATCTCTTGAGAACTGGAAGGTAGTAAAGGAACCCCGCTAGCCTCCAATATCCCGGTTGTGCGAAGAATCCTCTGACACTTGTCTAAGAAACCCTGGGCATCCTTGCCCTCAGTACCACTGAAAATCAGACGCTTAAGTCTACTACACCTCTCCAACATGAGTTGCTCGTCATCTTCCAAAGTTGGGACCACATAATCCTGGGTTGGGGCAACCGGTTGGACTGGAGCTGCCCCCGGTGCCTGAAGCCCCTGGGTAACCTACTCAGGTGTCCGGGCAACTGGAGTCCGAGTGCCTCCCCCAGCCTGAGAAGTAGTGACAGTAGTAGACATAGTGATTGCTTCTGCCAGACTGGTGAACATAGTCAGAATCTGAGCAAGAGTCTCTTGGAGACCCGGAATTATAATAGGCATTGCCAGTTCCTGAGCCTGTCCCGCTTGAATCTTAATGGCGGGGACCTGGTCCTAAATAGTAGAAGGGTCCACATGTACTGCCCCGGCTGCTGTGCGGGCTGCACCCCTCCGTCTGCCATGGCCTCGACCTCTCGCTGGTCCAGCTGGTGTCTGATCACCTTGATCGGTAGCACGGGTCCTCACTATCTGTGAAAGGATGAAAAGAACAAAAGTTTAGTTCCAGGAATCAACAGGTTCGCACGACATAATTCAAGAATGTGAGATTTTTCCTAAGGGTTCTGTAGCCTCTCGAACATAAGTACAGACGTCTCCGTACCGATCCTCAAGACTCTACTAAACCTACTCATGACTAGTGAGACCTATTTAACCAAGGGCTCTGATACCAACTTGTCACGACCCCAAATCCTTAATCATGATGGCGCCTGTCATGGAATCAGGCAAGCCATACTTTTCGTTGAATCTAAGTTTATTTTCCATAAATTTTATAAATATAGAAGAAAAATATGGATAATAATCCATTTGGAAGTTTAAATAACATTAAAGCACAATTCAAAATCTAACCTCGGATCTAGTGTCACTCAGTCACGAGCTACTACAATATAAAAATATCAAAGAAGGGAAATAGACAACATAGTTCGTAATAGTAAAAGTGCAACAGGAAGATAAGGAAGGAGAAGACGAGGTCGCGATCGCCAGCTACTACCTCGACGACTCCGATGGATCTCTGATAGCTGATCAATAACCACTACTGAGTCCCGATGTACCTGAATCTACACGCAGGGTGCAGGGGGTAACGTGAGTACACCAACTCAAAAGTAACGAAACCAAACTATGGACTGAGAGGTAGTGACAGACTAAACCTTAGCATTTACAATAGACAGCGTACAGAAATTTGACATGCTAACTGTTTATCAGAAAATAAAAAAGATATGCCAGGTATTCCCTGTATACTCTACATGCCATCATATAACTATATGAAACCTATGTAGAATGCACATAGTGCTCATAACCCTCCTTCACCAGTACCGTATATGGCTCTCAGGCCCAGGGAAGGTCCATCCAAGAATGTACATAGTCATCGGTAACCATATTCACTCGATACTGAGGAAAAGGCCAATCCAGCTCCACGGAGAAGATCCATCTCCGAAAAATACAACACTCGGACACGATCCATGTCCAGGGACGATCCATCCCTCACATATCATCAACTTCGGACAAGGTCCATGTCCAGGGAAGATGCATCACTCAATATCAATGCGCTCACTAGGGGTGTAAAGACTCCGGAGGGGCCCTGTTGGCCCAAGCGCTATATCAAAACAACGAAGGCATGATTAAAGTATCGCTTCGGTGTGCAGTCCGATCTCATAACTATTTCAACAACAGGCCCTCGGCCTCACTCAGCCATAACTCTCCAGCCTCGCTCACAAGGCTCACAGATGCAGAAATTAGCCCAAAATAATGATAAGTATGTGTACAATTAACAATTACTGAGACTGAGGCTTGAAATAATATGCTATGACAGGACTAAGTGTATGGAATCAAATAGTCACATAATGAGACAGTAATAAATGATCACTCGGGTCTCAGCATTTTTTCGGCGTGTAGCCTTAGCATTTGTACTTAACATGATTTCTAACATAATCACATTAATAGAAGTGCGAATATCAATTCGTAATAGCTAATAGACGGTGCCATGGGATGATACAGGCCACAAATTACTCGGTGCACGCCCGCACGCCCGTCACTTGGCATGTGTGTAGCCTCAATTATAGTCATATATCATATAGTTCAGGGTTTCAAACCCTCATAACCAAGTTTGGAAACATTACTTACCTCAAAACCGGCTAAAATCCTAGCCCACAATGCCTTTACCTCTAGACTCAGACCCCGAGTGCTCCAAATCCACCAAAATTCATATTCATATCATTATTATATGCCAAGGAACGAAGACCATTCGAAAATTATCAAAATAACCCAAAAATCCAAAAATTGGCCAAACCCGACCCCCGGGACCACGTCTCGGAATTTGATAAAAATCACAATACCGAAATCCTTATCCTCCCACGAGTCTATACATACCAATAATATCAAAATTGGATCACAATTGCCCCCTCAATTCCTCAATTAAAGTCTCCAATATCTCACGCCCTAACTCCCCCAATTTTGAGCTTAAATGCCATTAATTTCAGGTATACTGGCTTAGAAATTAACATAGAATCGAGTTATGAAAACAAACATCTTACCTCCAAGTGTTTCCCCTTTGATTCCCTCTTTAATATCTCTCAAAAGCTTCAATTCCGTCCAAAAATGGTGAAAATATGGCTAAGGGTCGCGTATATGGCCTTTTAAATACACTGCCCAGGCGCCCTTATTTCCTCAGTGCGTTCGCGAAGCTCTGCCCCACTCTCCCTTACGCGATCGCAGCCCTGGCTCACGCGTTTGTACGGAGCTAACACACAACCCTCACACGCGCCGCACTCCCTATGTGATTGCACAGTCCTCACATGCGATCGCATAGCACACGCTCCCAGTCCCATGCAATCGCAGCCTCCCCAAGTGCGGTAGAATAGAACAAATACCATGATGCCTCGTACAAGCATATGTGATCCCATACATACCCCTGCAATCGCATAGAAGAAAACCAGACCTGAACACAAGCAAAAATCTACAACTTTCCAACATCCAAACTTGATCAGTTAACCTCCCGAAACACCCCTGAGGCCTAGGGACCTCAACCAATCATGCCAACACACCCCATAACACCATTCAAACTTAGTCGAGCCTTCGAAACACCCAAAACAACGCCAAAACACAAAAATCACACTGGATTCAAGCCTATGAACTTTGAGATTTCTAAATTTCGCCAATGATGCCAAAACACATCTGATTGACCTGGTATTTTGCGCACATATCCAAAATGACACTACAAACCTGCTCCAACTTCCAAAATTCCATTCCGGCCCCGATAGCCTATTTTCCACTGCTGGCCGGAAATCGCCAAAAACTCAATTTCGCCATTTCAAGCCTAATTCTACTCCGGACCTCAAATTCACATTCCGAACAGACTCCTAAGTCCCAAATTACCTAACGAAGCTATTAGAGCTATAAAATCCACACTTCGAGGTCGTTCACCTATAAGTCAACCCCCGATTGACTTTTCCAACTATAAAGCTCATTTAGGAGACTAAGTGCCTCAATTCTCACCACGACTACTCTGAACCCGAACCAAACGACCCCACACACCATAACTAGTATAAATAACATATAACAAAGTTCAAACATAGGAAATAGGGCTAACCTCACGAAACGACCGGTCGGGTCGTTACATCTTTCCCTTGCATGAGACTAAACATTGTCTCCATCTTGCTTGAGGCTAAGCCCTGCCTCCTTAATTTCATAAGGCTAAGTTCCGCCTTTCCCTACCGTGAGACTACACATTGTCTCCATCTTGCATGAGGCTAAGCCATTCCTTCTTGAAAGGCTAAGCTTTTCCTTCTCCTTGCATGAGCCTAAGAGTTGTCTCCATTTTGCACAAGGCTAAGCCATGCCTCCTTAATTGCATAAGGCTAAGCTCTGCCTTCCATTGCATGAGACTAAGCCATGTCTTTATCTTTCACAAGGCTAAGCCCTGCCTCCTTAATTGCATAAGGCTAAGCGTTGCCTTCCGTCGCACGAGACTAAGCATTGTCTCCATTCTTGCATGAGACTAAGCATTGTCTCTCCTTACATAACCACAAATGCTATGCTATTTGAAACCTTACACTATTATCTACCTCAGAGCTAAGCTCTGCCTCCGATCTTACACGAGACTAAGCTCTGTCTGGTTCCATTTCAAGCATCATGTCTTTGCATATCATGGGCTGAAACATCGCCATTTCGTCCAAAGGTATCATCGTTTGAAGGCATCATCCTCATAGCTGGAAGACACCATGCCATGGCCTTAGGATCTCTCAATATTGCACATCATTATTCAAAGGCACCATAGTTAAGAGGTACAATTTTCATGGCCCGAGAACATCATTTAATGGCCTGCGAATCCCCAATCTCATGATTCATGGCCCACGACATCATGGTCTAAGGACACCATCCTCATCGTCCAAAGACACCTTTCGTGGTCCAAAGGGAATTTTCATCATGTCTAAATTCTTGCAATAATCAATATATATATTGTGCATACATCATGTTTTGAGTTTTCATGTGATCCAAGAAGTAATTGTTCTCCTAACTGGAGCAATCTTCGCTCTAGTTTCCATCCAACGTTTATATCCTGCAATTATTTCAAACGTAACCAACCATCGTTCGTTACCCATTTCCATCTGATAACCGTTCAAATATCCATAACCATTCCCAGATACATCCATTTACAATCCCGATATCGCCCTGTCCAGAAAATCATGTTCGTTCCTACACCAACTTCATCGACTTATTCCACTGTTTGACCCAGAACTACACATGACATGATTCCTGTAAAACCAGGGATATGTAGGAAACTCAGAAACCAGGGTTCGGCCAATATTTTTAAAAATCACCCCATTCGGTCCAATTTTCGATCATCATTTCTTTACCCGACAATTCTTTCATCCTTCCTGGGTAAAGAGGGTAGTCGTTGATACCCAATATTTTCCTCATATTTTCAAATATATATATATATATATATATATATATATGTGTGTGTGTGTGTGTGTGTGTGTGTGTGTGTACTTCCAAAACAGTGCACATGCATGATCATTTTATTTACAAACATACACAAGTATGTTTCATAATTTTTAAAGGCTTTAAATAAATTTATTTCTGCATTTTTATTATATAAATATCCAATAATTACCCTCCAAATTATCTTTTGATGATTTAAGCATCTAAACTTATCATTTATACCAATACGAGGTTTTTAATATTTTTCAGTGCATTTCTTATAATTACATTTATATTTTTAGGGATAAATTGCATATTTTGCAATAATAGACCATATGCATGTATAATTGCATTTTTTATTCAGAAAGTGAGTTTTTATATTTTATAATATTAGGTAATTATTTTTAATCATTTTATTAGATAAATGATATTTTTGTTATTTATTAATTATTTTTATAAATTATTTATTTGTTAAATAGTGTGTATTTAAAATCTGGCCCAAAACTTACCTATTTTGCGGATCTAAACTACCCAGACCTTGGCGCAATAACCCCAGCCCAATCCTAAGAAACCCAACTCAGTCCAAAACCAACCCAACCCTTCTCAAATCACAGCCGTTGATAAAAAATGATCAACGACTCACAATGCCTTACCCCTTTCCTTATGTCACTCGACCCCAAACCCTAACCACATTCCCTCTAAAACCGCCGCCTCTCTACTCTCTCCCCTCTAAAGGACCCTAACCAGCCGCCTTTCGAAAACCCCTCTCCTAATCCCTCTTCTAATGGTATTTTCTTCCCTTTAACTTACCATATCTGTGTATTTCCATTATTGGGTGATTCTCTATGGTATTAACTAGTACTTGCCTAAACATGGCAAGTAATCTTACTTCGATTCTGTCTGATTAGCTGCCATCACTTGAATCTAGATGATTTTCCGTCCACGCACGTTTATTCTACACCGTGTGAGTCCGATTTGTTCATATTTTGTTGATTCGTATTTAACCCTAAAGCTAGGGTTTACAAAAAAAAAATTATTCGAACCAAAATTGGTTCAAGCCTTTGATTTTAAGTGTTATCTCGTCTATATTCTCTCTATTATGTCTAAATTTGTTTGCCTCTACCTATTTTTTTACTTACCCTAAACTAGGGTTTCAGATTCTTATAAATCGAACCAAATCAGATTCTTTGATTTTGAGTAGTATTCCTGTCTATGTTCATCTTATTCTATACAACATGTGATTTTTTAACCCCTCCCTACTCCCCTTTGAAACATTCCGGAATTATTAAGAAAACTACAAAAACTAAAGTTGTGAGCTCTTTGCTCTTTAATAATCTTGTTCTGCACTTTGGTTCCTGGCCGGCTGAAAGCCTAGGCCAAAAATTCTGAGTTCTTGCTCTTTTGGTGATATTCACAATATTGTGGGCTTCCTTTATTTATTGTACCATTTTAACTGGTGAGTTCCCAAGCCTGTCATTTCATTCTGATTTATCTTCCATTTTGTTCAATGTGTTAATTCAATTTTAGACTCTGCTAATCTAAATGCCATTACATTTTTAGTTTGAGACATGTTTAGACCTGAGTTGATTAATTTATCTCAATTCTACCTAGCTTATGTGTTATTGATAGCCACTCCTCTTATGTTTAGAACTACTATTTGAACATTTACTCATATCCCTTTTCTATGGATTAGCTGACTAAGTATGAGTGTATTCATTAAGAGAATAACAAGTTTGTTTCTGAATTTGTTGCAATGTAGCCTGTTTTCATCATGTCTTGACTCTTTCAGTAATTTCCCTAATTAGTCCTCAGTATGTCAGGTTCTATTGCCAATCGATATTATTCCATTTTGTGACACTAATCTTCTGCACTTAGCATAATCTGAACTCTCTTTTTCTTACTACAAATCTGTTTTGTAACTTGCCTTGTTAATGTATGCATATGTGATTGAACTCATTTATGAAACTTAGTTAAGTCTATCATAAATTTAAGCATGTCTATTACTTGTTTTTATTTGCTCGATTTGGTTCTGTCCTTCAGTGGTGTTCTAACGACCCGGTCGGTCGTTCCGTATAATTTGCATTTTAATTACTGTTATTGACTTGTCATAGGTTTGTTATACTGTTTATGATGTGTTAGAGTTGGTAGGCTTGGAATCGAAATGGTTGTAGTGAGAGTTTAGCCATTTAGTCTTTAAAAATAGCCTTATAGTTGGAATAGTCAACTGAGAATTGACTTATTGGTAAACGACCTCGGAATATGGATTTTATGGCTCGGATAGCTTCGTTAGGTGATTTGGGAATCATAACTATATTCGTATTATTTTTTTGATGTTCGGTGTAGAATTAGGCTTGAATTGGCGAAAGTTAGTTTTTGGTGATTTCCGGTCGGCAGTGGAAAATAAGCTATCGGGGTCGGAATAGAATTCCGGAAGTTGAAACAGGTTTGTAATGTCATTTTGGATATGTCTGCAAAAATTCCATGTCAATCGGAGTTATTTTGGATAGTTTCGGCATCGTTGGTGGACTTTAGAAATTTTAAAGTTCTTACGCTTGAATCCGATGTGATTTTTGTGTTTTGATGTTAGTTCTGGTGTTTTGAGAGTGCAACTAAGTTTTAATGATCATTTATGATGTGTTGGTAAATTTAGTTGGGGTATCGAGGGGCTCGGGATTGATTTCGGGTGATTAACGGACACTTTTGGACTTAGAAAATAGCAGTTTTTGCTGGTGTGCTGAAGGTATAATTTTCTTCTATGCGATCGCACAGGTTAGTTGGTGAGGTCCAGAAATTTGCTCTGTGTGATCGCGTATGGGGAGATGCGATCGCGAAGTAGAGGGAGAGCAAGGCAGTGCGGTCGCGAGTGTTCCTTTGCGATCGCACAGTGTTGGCGCGTGTGGCAGGGGAGTGACTGCGTACCCTGTGCGAACGCGTTTGAGCTTACGCGATCACGGATAAGGAGGGAAATCAGTGTTGTGCGAACATACGTGATGTTCCGCGTTCGCACTGAGTAACAACTGGGCAATATAAAATAAAAACCCTTTCGCGACCTTAACATATTTTAACACAATTTTTGAACGGGAAGAACCTTTTGAGGCGATTTTTAAAGAGGGAAAATCAGTGTTCTTCATAGAGTTAAGTATTTTGGACCTTAAAACTCGATTATAGGTGATTAAGGAACATAATCCCAGTGTTTAATTCATGAAAATCAGTAGAAAAATGTGGGGTTAGGGCTTGAGATTATGAGACCTTTAGGGGACGATTTGAGGGGTCAAACGAACTCCGATTTTAGCGTTCATTATATGTACGGACTCGTGAGATGCTGAAGAATATTTTGTTATAATGTTGTCGAGTTCCGGGATGCGGGCCCGGGGGTCGGGTTTTAGCTAAAATTGGTATTTTTCAATTGGAATTCATTCCTTGAGCATAATTTGATGATAAAGGTCTGATCTTTATAGATTTGGTGAGCTCGGAGGTAGATACGAGAGGCAAGGGTATTGAGGAATAGTTTTCGGGCTAGTTTGAGGTAAGTAATGTCTTTAAATCCAGTCCTGAGGGTATGAAACCCCGGATTCTACACCCTTTCACGGGTTTTGGAATGCAAAGATTGGAACTTTGGAAATATATTCCCTATTTAGGCAACTATTGAGTTGCGAAACTGATTTTTAAGCCTATGCTTATTAGTATTGATATATTTTGATATAATTTGGGCTGTAAGCCGTGTTTGGGGCCTAGTGCCGATCTGTTTACCCCTTTGGGGGCTGTTTTTACTATTTTCCTCACTTAGTATGTTATGATTTTCACTCAGCCTTTTCTTGATAAATGTTTTGACACTCAGAGTATTTTGATACTATTTATTGAAAAAATGAAACACTGTTTTTGGGTCGAAAACCCGGTATATTTATGGTCTGAAGGGCATGTTAAGAGAGTCTGATTGGGTGAGGTTGCAGGCCATTATTGTGAGGATGTTGTGATATGAGAGAGGTTGCGGGCCAATATTGTGTGTGATTTATGCCATGTTGTGTCTTGTTATAGCGCTTGGGTTGTAGGAGCCCCTCCGGAGTCTGTACACACCCCCAGTGAGTGCAGGTACCTAATGAGTGATGTTGCCCGCGGGGCTAATATTGAGTGACTGTGAGGTTTCCTGATGGGCTGGTACTGAGTGACTGTGAGGTTGCCTGATGGGCTGACACTGAGAATGTTATGAGAAATGATTATGGCCCGAGGGGCAGATTTATGAAATTTTTACTGAGTTTTTTACTACAATTTACTTCGTCTTTCAAACTGATTTTACTGAGAGTTTTACTGAGGTATATTGAAATTATACTTGTTTCAAAGGATTTCTGGAAATTGGTTTTTGAACTTATGTATTTGATGAATACTTATGGTGACTTGGTGATTTACTGTTTTTGTGAATTGATTTATCTGTGTTGTGTGTTTTGTTTTTCTCAGACTGTGATTTATTTTCATTACTACTAAGTTGGCGTACTCATCATTACTCCATGTACCTCTGTGTGCAGATCCGGGTATTGATTCGGAGTAGTAGCTGTCTCTGCTCGTTAGCAGCAGTTTTACGGGATTTTGAGATAGCTGTCCAGCGTCCGTAGCTTCTCCATTTCCCTTCCTTATTTATTATTAATATATTATTCCTAGAAGTAATCTATGGCAATAGCAGAGTTAGTTTATTTCGTAAATGCTCATGAAATGTTGACTCCGGGTCTTGGGGACGGTTGTAGACTTTTAACTTGATTGTTTTGTTTAAAGATTTCAAAATTTATATGCGTATTATGAAATGTGAAAATAAATTGAGATATTTGAAAAGAAAATTTTGAAAATTAGGAGTGTTGGCTAGCCTAGTTCCACGATAGGCGCCATCATGCGGGGTTATGATTTGGAGTCGTGACAAGTTGGTATCAGAGCTCTAGGTTACATGGGACTCAACGGTCATGAGCAGGTTTAGTAGAGACTTGCGGATCGGTACGGAGACGTCTGTACTTATCTTCGAGAGGCTACAGAACCCTTAGGAAACATTCCATATTCTTGAATTCTTATCATGTGAATCCATT
Source organism: Nicotiana undulata (assembly GCA_005239495.1). Classification (NCBI taxonomy): domain Eukaryota; kingdom Viridiplantae; phylum Streptophyta; class Magnoliopsida; order Solanales; family Solanaceae; genus Nicotiana; species Nicotiana undulata. The sequence continues at coordinate 146,137 of ML277691.1, forward strand.
TATTCTGCCAAAAGCGTATCTCTTTGAATTCCTTTCATGTATTCAAATGCGCATGCGAGTGCTTAGTATCAGTTGTGCGTCGTCGGCTAGTGACTTCCATGGGTGAGATGTGATTTTTTAACATGTTAATAATGGGCCAATTGCAAGGACTTCAGGCCGAATTTTGTCTGTGGCTTGAGTGTTGAGATTTCATTTGTGTGAGCACATGTGTTGGGGGACTTATATGTCTGTTTGTGTTCGTATTGATGGAACTTTGTGACTAGATGACTACATGGTTAGTGTGATCAGATAGTTAGATGTATTCAGGTCGTTTGATTGTGACCAAAATGAATACGCGGGAGATGTGGCAAGAACCATTGATTATTTCACTTCTATATTGAGTTAGAATATGGCTTCGTGTTATGAGTATTGAAGGACCTCTCGTGTAGTTTAGTTATGGAGTGAAGTGGGTTTTCCTGTTATGTTATGAGTTCCTGTGATGTCTTTTGAGCTGACCAAGGCTCCAGCAGCGTTCATGTATTTTATTCGCGGTGTATTCAACCGTGTTATAACTCATTTATTAATGTGTTCATTGATGGCGTCCTGGCGTACTCTCGTAGCCAGGGATAACATATTCAACATTTGATGGTGGTATTACAAGGATATAGGGAGGAGAAGCTTTGTGAAAAGTTCTCCAAGTGTGAATTTTTTGCTCAGTTCAGTAGCATTCTTGGGACACGTGGTGTCCAGTGAAGGTATCTATGTGGTCAGACGAGTGTGAGTAGAGCTTCCAGAAGCTCAAGAATTCCTTGACCACAGCCCCAGTGTTAGTATTGCCATCAGCTTCAGGTTCTTATACCGCTTAATGGGATGTCTTGGGAGCAGGCACTGGGTGTTCTAGTGTAGGAAGGTATAATGATTGCGTGATAGCTATAATTTTTTGAAGTGTATAGGGAGATATTATTTTGAGGTTAAGCAGGCAGGGGTATTTCCTGCGGGTTGTCTTGAGGTGTGTGACCCTTATGTTTATCTGTGGTAAGTGTTCTCTATCAGTAAATGATGTGTGTTGTAATATGAGTTTAGATCGCTCGTGGGAGTTTGCATGACCAGTACAATGGTGGATGCGAGATTTGCATTTGATTTGAGTGTTATATGGTTTGGGTCATATAAGCTTATGGATGATTTAGTTGAACCTCACCACAGTATCGTGGCAGTGATAGTATTTGGGCATCATGAGTTATTGTTTGTCTTGATCTTTGGCTTTGAGCCAAGTGGGGGAGTTCGCTAATGATAAGTTGATTACAAGATTATGTGTTGTATTGGTTTCGGTTCGAGGTATGATGGTGAAACAGTTATGACCTTTAGAGGTGGAGTCTGAGAATGACTCGAGTGATGGAATTTCTTCGACACAAGTGGTAATGTACTTTAGAGATAGTAGAATTCATTGAATGATTGATTTGCACTTGAAAGTGTAGTGTGTGAAGTGTATGAGTTGCTTGTTGCTTCAAGGGTGTGGATTACTTTCCTAGTATGTGGATTGCAAGCGGGGTCAGGTCGTTCTGTTTACTTGGTTAGTGTAATTGAAATTGCGTAGAGTAAAGGACATTCGAGAATGGTTCAGACGGATTCAAGGTCATATGTAGCGATTGAGGATCTTCAAGGTGTGAGAAGGTCTAGAACTGAGACTTACGAGGAAGGTGTCAAGGCTTGTGGTGTATTTGCATTATCATGGATTCTATCCATCAGTGTCAGGAAAGTGAAGGTAATGACTTTAATTTCGCAGGAAGTCTCTTCAGGGTAAGTATTTCTAATGTGGTGCATTTTGGGATAATTGAGGGAGTATCCAGCGGCTTATGAGCCTTAGCCGATATATTTTTATGCTCGGGTTTCGTGCGGTGAGTCGGGATTGAGATTTGCGGCATTATGGAAAAAGAAGTATCAATTCGAAGGTAAGTCAGAAGGAACCTAGGTAAATAGGACAACTTGGTAGTAGGTCGGATCGACATGATAAGGGATATGGTTAGTTCTTTGGGCGTTTACAAGGTAATGAGTTGTTACATGTGTTTCTTAGCAATTCTCTTGGAATTTGGTGGCACGCGTAGCTTGGTTGAGTTAGAAGGATTCAGTCCTGGTGGTTTGGAGTTGTACAAATGTGCTTCGGGAGTTCTTGATGGTTTCTACCACGGGTAGAGATGTATATTTCTACTGGCGTGAGGTCCATGTGATGTATAGTCATTTTTCTTCTAGATGGGAACAAATGGAATGTTCTTGGCTAGTTAGGTACGTAGTTGTTTGTGGATAGGAATGAAACATGAAGTTCTAATATTTATCATAAGATTGCATGGCGTATGCGGTATTTTGTGTATAGTGGAGAGTGGCATATGTGAGGTCATGGTTCAGTTCTGGAAGGAAGGTCAGAACTGGCAGTTTCAGATGATTAGGTAAAGGATACCACTATTGGGTGGCTGGATGAGAGTATACATTCATAAAGGACAATGTGCTTAAGGCAATGTGTTTGAGTGAGAGTGCTTCATTGGAATTACGACGCTCTCTTGTTGGGTCGACTGCGGATATTCAAGGTTTCTTGGTGACAGAGGAATTATGGGGGTATCCCTCGTGGAATGATAAAGTATTAGGGGCATGTTATATATTTGAGTGGTGGAATTGGGATCGGATATGGTAATTGGTGCACCTCATGGATTTTGAGGCTGGGAAAACAGATTATTTTTGTAGTTGTGAAATACGAGGATGCGAGCAAAGCTAGTAAGGTGTTAGTATAGGTCATTATTCAGTCATTATGAACTTTTGGAGAGTTATCTACCTGCTGTGGATGACCAGAGTTGATTTAGAATATAATTATTGGTAGGACAATATGGGTGTGTGTTCTACAGTGAGTCGAAATTGCTGACCCCAAATTTCTATTGTTGAGGGATGTACCATTTGATTGTCATTGAGCTTATTCTTGTTTTGGAGTGATCTATGAGTTACCTTTCAGTGTTTTGAGGAGTTGTGATTGTTGGTTATCTATGTGCATAAGGTGTAGTTCTATCGGGGCTTTATAGCGAGATTTGAGTAAGGTAAGTAATTGGGTGTTGCAGGATTGAGACGTGTTGGTTATGTTCCTTATGGTTCGGGTTGCATGGTATCGTCCGATTTCCCCGTGGTTATGGAAATACACTTTGAGTAATTGATGGATAATTTTGCATGGTTATTGATTCTAAGCAAGGTGACTTGGAGTATTTCATGTGGTCCAGGTTGGATGGGATCACACTTTGTATCTGAGTTAGGTAGAGGTATGATCCTTGGTGTCGAATTTTTGTGATATGGTTTCACGATGTGTATCAGGCTTTTAGCATGATGTGGTAATGGCAAGAGTAATGACAGGATAGTCCTCTCGGAGAGGTTTCTTATGAGCTTGCTTTACCTCCGGCCTTATCAAGAGTTCATCCGGTCTTTCACGTATCCATGCTCCGGAGGTATCACACCGACTTCTCGCACATGGTTGATTACATCACTATTCAGTTAGATGAGGAGTTGGGTTACGAGGAGGAGCCAATTGCTATTATTGATAGGCATGATCGCCAGTTGAGGTCCAAGACAGTTTCTGCGGTTAAGGTTCAGTGGAGGGGCCAACCGGCTGAGGAGGCGACTTAGGAGTCCGAGGAGGACATGCGGGGCCGATATCCACAGCTATTCAGTACTCCAGGTACGATTCTTGACCCGTTCGGGGACGAACGTTTGATTAAGAGGGGGAGAATGTAACGACCCAGTCGGTCGTTTGCGTATTAGGATCCCATTTCCTTAAATGAAAACTTCCATAGCGGCTATTCGTGCTTTATGACTTGTGGGAGCGGGTGGTTCAAGATTTGGGGATGGTTTGGGTGATTTAGGAACACTTGATTCCTTAAGGTTGGCCTATTTGACCAAGTTTGACTTCAGTCAACATTTTGAGCAAACGACCTCGGAATCGAGTTCTGACAACTCCAGTAGCTCCCTATGATGATTTCGGACTTGCGCATGTGTTCGGCTCGGGTTTTCGATGACCCGGGAGCATTTCGGTGCCCGAAATGGAAATTACAATTTCCTTATATATGAAATTTGGCTTGGGACGTGATTTTATGCCATCGAGGTCCGAACGGAATTTCGAGATCGGGAATAGTTTTGTTATGTCATTTATGACTTGTCTGCAAAATTTGAAGTCATTCCGAGTAGTATAGGCCAGTTCGGTGCATTGAAGTGAATTCTATAATTCTTAAGTTCTTAAGTGGATTCAATTTGGTTTTGGGGTTGAATTTTGAGTTTCGTTGTTGTTTTTCATGTTCTGGAAGTTCGAGCGAGTCTGTATCATGAATAGAAACTTGCCGGTGCTTTTGGACGGGGTCCCGAGGTGCTCGGGTGTATTTGTCCCCCGGGAGCTAAGTTAGAGAAACCAAAAATTTTGCTATCTGGTTTCCTTCTCTGCGATCGCAGAAGGTGGGTTGCGATCGCGGAGAAAGAGTTTGCTGGGCTGTTGATTGTTCTCTGCGATCGCAGCCTCCCTTTCGCGATCGTAGAGGTTTGGGTTCCACACCTTCGCGATCACAGCCTTTTCTCGCGATCGCATTGAGTCGCATTTGGGTCGGGTGAGTTTGTTCTTCGCGATCGCAACCTTTTCTCGCGATCGCATTGAGTTGCATCTGGGACGGGTAAGTTTGTTCTTCGCGATCGCAGGACCTCTGCCGCTATCGCAGAGGTCAGGCCAGTTGGTCTTCGCGATCGCAGGCCTCAGGTCGCGATTGCATAGAAGCATTATCTGGGCAGTTTAATTAAATACGGGAGTTGGCCATTTTCCACCATTTCCACCTTCTTCCTTGAGCTTTTGGAGACATTTCAAGAGAGCTATTACACCATTATTGTCAAGGTAAGTAAAACTCCATAATATTTCTAGCTTTAACATCAATTCCTAGTTAAACTCCCCTTCTAAATACTAAAATTTATGAAATTGGGTAGTAATTTAGGGATTTTGGGAATCTTATGAATTATCCATTTTAGACATGAATTCTAGCAAGAACTTGCATAATTATGATCCTTAGACTCCGGGAAATTGATTCCTTCAAGAATTTTCGAAATCCGAACGTGTGGGCTCGGGGTCGAAATTCTGAAAACCTTCAAGAATGCTTAATTTTGGGATTTCTTATTAATTCTCCTTCTTTGAGCTTGGAATTGATTCAATTATACTATATTTAGCTATTTGCGAGCCGTCAAGTGTAGATTTCGGAGATTCGGGCGCATCCTTGATCTGAGGGGTAATTACGTCGCGAGGTGGGTCTCCTTTCTAACCTTGTAAGAGGGAATTCTCCCCATAGGTGTTCTATGTGTTGTATGTTTGTGTTTGGGGGCTACGTGCGTACCACGTGACGAGAGTCCTTACGTAGCGACTACTATTGTCACGTCCGGGTAGCTTAGGACCACATCATGCCATGTATTCTGCCTTAAATGAACTATATGCTTAGATTCATACTTTTATATATGTTATTGTTTCCCTGATCTTTCATTTACTTAAATAATTGGAAGGGATTGTGGTGAAATGAACTTTACATTCTGTGTGCGCATGTTGTCGCTTCGTAATTTACATCCATTTCCTTCACTCTTATGGGAGCGGATCGTACGTCACGACGCATTTATAGTGCACTCTTGGTACGGGCCGGTCGATCCCCGGCAGTGCACCGGGATTTAATTAAGAATGCACTCTTGGTACGGGCCAGTCGATCCCCGACAGTGCATGGACGAAGTTAAACTATGATATGCTATGATTACATTGATAGATGCACTCTTGGTATGGGCCGGTCGATCCCCGGCAGTGCGTAGGAAGGATTATTGTTAAGCATGCTCTCTTGGTACGGGCCAGTCGATCCCCGGCAGTGCATAGCTATTCTCTCTCATGACTCCGACCGGTTGTCTTACTCCTTTTTGCGCATGACTGCTCGTTACCTTTTTCCTAACTTATGATTTGACAGATGTTTGGGGAAAAGAGACAAGTGAGTTGTTACTGCTTTCAATATTTACTTGGAAACTCTGTATTCTCTTCACAATTGTGGTACACTATTTACATGTCTATTGCTTCCCTTATATCATGTTTATTACTATTACTGTAGGACCTTAGTGCGTATCGAGTCGACCTCTCGTCACTACTTCTTCGAGATTAGACGGGATACTCACTGGGTACATATTTACATATGTACTCATGCTGCACTTCCTTTTTCTTTTGTATTTCATTGTACAGGTCCGGAGGCTGGTACTTCTGACTATCAGGCGGGTGCTAGATATTGACTTGTGGGATTTAGACTTCACGGTGAGCTGTTCTTCCTGGCGATCCTTGGCAGCACCCTGGAGTTTCTTTTGTCATTTTCCCTGTCTATTTCATTTGGACTGTGGACTTGTACATATATTGTCACTATGTATTCTAATAGTTGCCCGTGACACTAGTTCCTGGCACACACGTAGTATATATTTTGGGTTTGGGCTGTGTATCTATATATATGCTTCGGTTTGGCCCCGTGCCTTCATATTTTCATGATTTTAATGTCGTATCATGCTAGCATTATGTTAATTGTTTAAAATTGGTAATTTTCGACATGTTTAGAACATACGGGCAAGGGGATAACATATAGTATCTTCTATATTGGCTTGCCTAACCCCGTTGTTGGGTGCCATCGCGACCTGAATTAGGATTTGGGTCGTGACATTATGAATTGAGCTCTTGGTATGTTGTTATTGAGTGCACGAGTTGCACAAGTTATGGCTCTGGATGGTATTTATATTGATCAGACGAATGGTTGCTGGTTTCTACGTGTTTCTTTCATCAACGGCACCATATGAATGTGTTTAAGCGAGGTTTTATTTGATAAGAGGTTATTTACCGGTATTGGGTTGTTATGAGCAGCGATTGGGATTAGGAGTCATCGCTATAAGTGTTGAGTCATGCAGTATATTATGTGATATCATCTTGTGTTGCGGATATGGCTTGATACATCATGTTCAGACTATTTCAGCTTATAATCGTGGAAATTTGATTTTGTGAATGGACTCATAAGTAAAGATTTAGTTCTAAGGTTTATGGGTCAAAATCAGACTTCGAAATTTCAATTGTGTTATTCTATTAGACCTATATGGGGTAAGGTGACATGGAATCACCTCTGAATATGTGCATGGTAGGTTACATAGCAATTTTGGTGGTGTTTGGAACAACTCTGGGCACGTTCGAGGACGAACGTATGTTTAAGTGGGGGAGAATGTAACGACCCGGTCGGTCGTTCCGTAGAATTTTCATTTTAATTACTGTTATTGACTTGTCATAGGTTGGTTATATTGTTTATGATGTGTTAGAGTTGGTAGGCTTGGAATCAAAATGGTTGTAGTGAGAGTTTAGCCATTTAGTCTTTAAAAAAAGCCTTATAGTAGGAAAAGTCAACTAAGAGTTGACTTATTTCTAAACGACCTCGGAATGTGAATTTTATGGCTCGGATAGCTTCGTTAGGTGATTTGGGACTTAAGAGTGTGTTCGAAATATTTTTGTGATGTCCGGTGTAGAATTAGGCTTGAATTGGCGAAAGTTAGTTTTTGGTGATTTCCGGTCGGCAGTGGAAAATAGGCTATCGGAATCGGAATGGAATTCCGGAAGTTGGAAAAGGTTCGTAATGTCATTTTGGATATGTCTGCAAAATTTCAGGTCAATCGGAGTTGTTTTGGATAGTTTCGGCATCGTTGGTGGATTTTAGAAATTTCAAAGTTCTTAGGCTTGAATCCGATGTGATTTTGGTGTTTTGATGTTAGTTTTTGTGTTTTGAGAGTGCAAATAAGTTTGAATGATCATTTATGATGTGTTGGTAAATTTGGTTGGGGTCCCGAGGGGCTCGGGATTGATATCGGGTGATTAACGGACACTTTTGGACTTAGAAAATAGCAGTTTTTGCTGGTGTGCTGCAAGTATAATTTTCTTCTATGTGATCGCAGCGTGTTGTATGCGATCGCACAGGTTAGTTGGTGAGATCCAAAAATTTGTTCTGTGCGATCGCGTATGGGGAGATGCGATCGCAGAATAGAGGGAGAGCAAGGTAGTGTGGTCGCGAGTGTTCCTTTGCGATCGCACAGTGTTGGAGCATGTGGTAGGGAAGTGACTGAGTACCCTGTGCAAACGCGTTTGATCTTACGCGATCGCGGATAAGGAGGGAAATCAGTGTTGTGTGAACGCACGTGATGTTCCACGTTCGCACTAAGTAACAACTGGGCAATATAAAATTAAAACCCTTCCGCGATCTTAACCTATTTTAACACCATTTTTGAACGGGAAGAAGCTTTTGAGGCGATTTTTAAAGAGGTAAAATCAGTGTTCTTCATAGAGGTAAGTATTTTGGACCTTAAAACTCGATTTATAGGTGATTAAGGAACATAATCCCAGTGTTTAATTCATGAAAATCACTAGAAAAAGGTGGGGTTAGGGCTTGAGATTATGAGACCTTTAGGGGTCGATTTGAGGGGTCAAACGAACTCCTATTTTAGCGTTCTTTAGATGTACGGACTTGTAAGATGATGAAGAACATTTTGGTATAAAATTTGTTGAGTTCGGGGATGCGGGCCTGGGGGTCGAGTTTTGAGTGCGATCGCATATACATCTCCGCGATCGCACAACATTAGATTGGTAGGGATCCCAGGTGCTCTATGCGATCGCACTCAAAACTCGACCCCCAGGCCCGCATCCCCGAACTCAACAAATTTTATACCAAAATGTTCTTCATCATCTTACAAGTCCGTACATNTTCCTGCGATCGCGTTGAGTATCATCCAGTCCTCTTCTGCGATCGCAATTGTGCTTCTGCGATCGCAGAGTAAAAACGTGTTCAGTGTTTTTTAGATACCAAAACAGAACCTTATACGGGATTCTCCCTATTTTCCACTTCTCTTTTCTTCCCCAAGCCTCCATAACCGAGAATCAAGCTCCCCAACCTCTATAACTCCATAAGTAAGTGCTCTTGACCTCGTTTCCTCTTAATTTCTTCAACTAATCACTAGATTCTAGGCCTAAAAACATGAAATCAAAGTAGGAATTAGGGATTTTAGGTAGAGTTGGGTTTTTGAGAATTTTGGGTGATTCAACCTCAATTTGGGGTTGAATCTTAAAACAAATCACATATTCTAACTTGTAGGGTTATGGGTGATTGGGTTTTGGTCCGGGCCTCGTGTTTGGACAAAGAGGGCCCGGGGTCAAATTTTTGAATCATAGGAAGAATGCTTTGAAATAAATAATTAGGCTATGGGTTTGATTTATTGAGCCATT
>ML277694.1:0-19720 GCA_005239495.1 Nicotiana undulata
TATATATATATATATATATATATATATATATATATATATATATATATATATATATGTATGTGTTTTGAAAAGTATTTCTCTTGCAGAAAAGTGATATTTGAAAAAGAAGTATTTGGGAAAGTATATTTGAACAAATGTTATTTGAAAGGGCAGTATCTGAGAAAGTATATTTGACAAATGATATTTGGAAAAGCAGTACTTTGGAAAGTATATTTGGACAAATGATATTTGGAAAAGCATTATTTGGAAAGTATATATGAACACCACGTATTTTGAAGGAGCTATGCTTTAACGATTCCTATTTAAAAAGATATAAATATACATTCAGAGAAACTATGTTTCAAAGAAGTTTTCCTTATTTCCGAAATGACTATATTTTCAAAACCTTCAAATCTAAACTCACGATTTAAATGTTTTCACTCGATGTTTTTACCTGCTCTATTTAGTTTATTGGTTTAAGCCTGATATGAAGAAATTGATATAGTTATAGGTTGTTAATGCTTATTGGGTTGTGACTTCGACTTTGGCTTGACATTTCATATGTTCTCTTTGCGTATTTCTACTTTGTTGCCGTAGATCGTATTTGCTGAGTTTTCTTCCGTATTATTCTATCTTACTGTTTATTTCAGCGAAAATATTTAGATAGACATTACGTTTCGGTCATTATCTTCGTACTTATGCTTTTTTTTCTTATTAGACTAGTGGGGTCTTGACTAGTCCTCGTCACTAATTCACCGAGGTTAGTCTTGATACTTACTGGGCACCGCTATGGTGTGCTCATACTAATTTTCTGTGCATTTTTTTTGCACAGATCTAGGTATTGACCGTTAGCAGCTGCACGGATCACCTTGATGAGGAGACTCAAGGTAAACCTGCTGCTGCGTTCGTAGGTTTCAGAGTCACCTTCCAGTTTATCTCCAACTGTATTTATTCATTTCTAGACAGTTGTAGTTAGATTTTTTAGAAAGAATTCGTAGAGCTTATGACTTGTATTTACCGGGTTTTGGGAAATTGTAAACTCTGTCAAGATTTCCATATCGAGACTGTTATGTTTTATTTCATTATTGTTGATGCTCAGTAATATATTAGGCTTACCTAGTCCCTAAGACTAGGTGCCATCACGGTACCCAACGGAGGAAAAAATTGGGTCGTGACATAGGCCGATTCATTTCGAGGTCATCAGATCGAAGCCACATGATGTTTTTTTCCTTACTAAAAAATAAAAATAATTTTATATGGATCCCGGAATGTGAGCAAACATTGGAGAAAGTGAAACGATACCTATCGAGCCCACCTTTTCTCCACACACCAAAGGCATATGAGAAGCTTTACCTAAACTTAGCAGTGTTCGAGATAGCGGTAAGTGGTGTATTAGTTTGAGAAGAACAAGGTACACTGTTTTGAGTTTATTACGTAAGTCGAACCTTAGGAGCTGCTGAAACTAGGTATCCACACTTAGAAAAATTGGCACTTGCATTAATAAGCGCATCTAGAAAATTAAAGCCATATTTTCAATGTTATCCCATATGTGCGATCAACATTTACCCACTTCGAAATGTTTTGCACAAGCCCGAATTATCGGGTCGATTGGCTAAATGGGTTGTCGAACTTGGCGAGTACGATATTGAGTATCAACCCCGAACGACCATCAAGTCTCAAATATTAGCAGATTTCGTGGAAGCCTTTTCGCCAACCCCCGTACCCGAAGTAGAAAAGGAACTTCTGCTGAAATTGGGTACATCATCGGGGGTATAGACCCTCTTCTCGGACGGAGCATCGAACATGAAAGGGTCTGGGCTTGGTAATGTTTTAAAACCGCCTACGGGAAATGTATTAGACAATCAATTACGACTGCCAAACTGACTAAAAACGAGGTCGAGTATGAGGCTATAATTGCAGGTCTCGAACTAGCTAAAATCTTGGTAACGGAAGTCATGGAGGCCAAATGTGACTCCCTACTGGTAGTTAACCAGGTAAACGGAACCTTCGAAGTTCGAGAGGACAGGATGCAAAGGTACTTAGACAAATTGCAGGTCACTTTGCACCGTTTCTAAGAGTGGACTCTGCAGCATATACCTCGAGAACAGAATACCGAGGCAGATGAACTCGCCAACTTGGGATCGTCGGTCGACAAAGATGAAATTAGCTTAGGGACTGTCGTCCAACGCTCGAGATCTGTAATAGAGAAAGGGCACGCTGAAATTAATGCCACAAGCTTAACCTGGGATTGCAGAGCTTGAAAAATGAGAAGCTACCATCGGATCCCAAAGAATCACGGACCTTACGAACTAAAGCAGCTCGATTGACATTAGACGAAGACGGAACGCAATACAGAAGGACGTTAGATAGTCTGTTGGCTGTATGCTTGGGGCCGGGAGATACCGATTATGTTTTGCGAGAAATCCACGAAGGCACCTGTGGAAACTATTCTGGCGGTGGGTCACTAGTTCGAAATGTCATAAAAGCAGGATACTATTGGGATAGCATGGAGAAAGACTCTATGGAGTTCGTTCGAAGGTGCGACCGTTGTCAAAGTTTTGCACCAATGATTCACCAGCCCGGTGAACAACTTCACTCGATCCTATCACCATGGCCATTCATGAAATGGGGAATGGATATCGTCAGTCCTCTGCCATCGGCCCCAGGTAAATCTAGATTCATATTATTAATGAATAACTATTTCTCTAAATGGGTTGAAGGACATGCCTTCGAAAAGGTCAAAGAAAAAGAAGTGATCGATTTCATATGGGATCACATAGCATGTCGATTCGGGATACCTGCGGAGATAGTGTGTGATAATGGCAAAAAATTCATTGGCAGTAAGGTAACGAAATTCCTCGAAGATCAAAAAATAAAGAGGATACTATCAATGCCATATCACCCTAGTTGAAACAAACAAGCCGAATCAATAAATAAAACGAAGAAAAGGCTAAACGAAGCCAAAGGGAAATGGAGAGAAAAATTGCTCGAGGTTCTATGGGCATATTGGACGACATCGAAGTCCAGTACCAGGGCAACTCCGTTTTCTTTAGTCTATGGCTCTGAAGCCTTAATACCTGTCGAAGTTGGAGAGCCCAGTGCCAGGTTTAGACATGCAACAGAAGAATCAAACCACGAGGCAATGAATACCAACCTCGAATTGTTAGATGAAAGACGAGAAGCGGCACTCATTCAAATGGCTGCACAAAAGCAACTAATCGAGAGGTATTACAATAGAAGAACCAATATTCGACACTTCAAAGTCGAGGACTTGGTCTTAAGGAAAATCACCATCAATACTCGAGACCCTAATGAAGGGAAACTCCGTCATAACTGGGAAGGACCCTATCAAATCCTCGACATAGTTGGGAAGGGATCATACAAGTTTGGAATAATGGACGGCGAGCCATTGTCAAATAATTGTAACATATCACTTCTCAAACGATATTATTGCTAAGGTATGGATTTCTCCTCTTTCATTTACATAAATATTCGAAACTAACTTGTTGCAGGTACCCAGTTCAAGAAATCAAGACCTCAGGTTTTAAAGTACGCGTTGCACTCTTTTTCCCTTAGACCGGTTTTTATCCCAAATGGGTTTTTCCGGCAAGGGTTTTAATGAGGCAACAACTATTTGCTACATGGGGATAATTCAACAGTATCCAAGGATTCATTGCAATAATCCTCGAATACTGGGGGGCATCACCCTCGGATGTTATCTAAAGGGGTCTCGATAGGAAGAGTTTTATAATGGGCCAAACGGTTGAATGAACCGCGTCTATATAGATTAGTCGAGTCCCGACAACAAAACATGCACGCATGTATGAACAATACAAAGAAGCACTCTCTTTTTTCCCAAACATCTCATGTTTGAAGTAGAATTTCTATTATACGAGTCATGTACTTGTGATCTATTGTGCAAAACTAACACTTGTGAAAAATGGCCCAAGGGCCAAGTTCAAACATACCTCGAACACTCGGGGACTACCTACTCAATCTATCTAATCTCGAAATCATAAAGACCTCAAAGAGGCACCCCTGATATACAGGCCAAGGCCATCACACCCAGGGACTAACATTTCGAACAAGTTCGTAATGTTATCGGGAAACAAGTCCAAGAGACATACTCGAAGGCTACGGCCATATTAAAGACTACGGTCATATAAACATCTACGGCCAAAATAATGCGGCTCGGAGACGTCCGACTTCCACCATAAACTAAAGGCCTTCAAATACTTTGAAAAACCATTTAAATAAGGCTACCATCGGCAAAGCAAATAGAAGGGATTCGATAGAATCAACCCTCAAATAATTTAAAGGCTTTGATAATATCATCCTTCGTAAAATCCTCAAGAGGTATTAAATTATCTTAACACAAACGAGTTAAGAAAAAATTGGGTTACGATCGTTGAACCCTCAAAAAACCAACGGGTACAAAAAACACATGCTAAGGCATAAAGAAATTTTCACTAAGTCCTTTAGCCGAAAAGAGGGAAAAATTATAGCCGTTTTTAGCCGAATTGACCCAACTTAAAGAGCCTAAGGGATGATATAAAAGAGCTTAAGGTCCGATTTAAAGAGCCTAAGGGCCAATCTAATAAGCGTAAAGGCCCATACAATTAGTGTTCGAGACCTCGCTCTCACTCAATTCAAACCCAAGGGCAGCTCGAAGATTCACATAAAAGGTATAGCGGTGAGCTCGAAAGCTTAACAATCATTGATAAAAGCTTAAGGGTCCACACTATTCGATAAAACTATCCGAGCTTGGTTAGCTAAGATAGCTCATCTACTGTTCAAAATGAGTCATCCCCAAGACGAGTTCTCAAATAAGTTTCGGACTCGGGGACTTTCCTTCATAGCTCAGGGACATGCCCTCGGAAAAAGAAAAAAACCAAAGGGTTTATTTTTATCACGAATTGAACTAAAACAATGAGAACTTTTCAACAAAGGCAATTAAACATACAAAGGCATGAAGAAAACCTTATGAAGGCATCAAGGAAATATTTTTTCATGATATCAAAAAATATATGTACAAAGGGCCAGCCAGGGCCTTACAAAATGAAAAAGAAAAAGAAGTTACAATCTAATTGGGCTAGCCCCCTCGAGACATGTTCACTCCGAGCAACTTCTTCAGAGGTCTTGATGTTTTATACGTCAATACCATACAAGAGGGGGGGATGGGGTGATTTATGTGGTGTCCAATTTTCGAGTGCAGTCTCTATAGAAGAACCTGGTTCTTCTTGGTGTTCCAACATCTACAGTTTGCGGAAAAGTAATTGTAGAATTTAAAGAACACAGAAATTTTACGTGGAAAACACCTGGCTCAAAAGGTGAAAAAACCACGACCTACTTCCCAGTAGTATTTTCCCAACTCTTCACTATGTCAATGAGTCAAAAAACATTTACAAAATAAACTCTTTTGTAAACCTAAGGACTAACTCTAACCCCTTTGTGGCAAACTAGCCTCTAGCTAATTGCGTCAAACTTCAAGTTAACTCTAACTTGAACAATGGGTACCTATTGCAATTACTACTAGATAAAGCTGAAAGATACAATGTGTAATCACCTACTACAACCAACTAGACTCAAAAGACAACAGATGGAACTCGTTCTTCTAGCTGGTTCAAGTAGCTTTTATGTCGAACAAGGATTCTGCTTGCAAAATTGCTTTGATAATTTTGCTTTCAGTTCTTGTTTCACTTCTATGTTTGTGCGTCAATTCTTCACCAGGAATGCTTCAACATTTTATAGAATCAGTAGTTGAGATGTTGTTGTTCAGTTCTAATGCAACTCTTCCTTGGTGGAAGAGTTTGTGTTTATCTCAACTTTCTTGATCTTGATTCTGTCCTACCTGAAATCGAACTCCATCTTCTTATCACTTTGCAACCTTTTTGCTTAGGAGATAACCTCTTAGTTCACAGATAATGTTTATCTCCTGTGCATGGAGGCTTCTCGTGCCAATGAGTCTGTTTGACTATGTTTGCCCTGATGGACCTGGTTCAACTAGGTTAGCATTTGTCAATCTTCAAAACCATGCAGTGACTTGATTCAACAAATTCCCCCTTTTTGATGATGACAAACTCTGTGATTAACCCTGTACATACTTCAATCCAACATAGACACTTTTTTATAGATTTAAGCATTCATCATAGAGAGACTAGGTTCATTAGGTTATAAATATCACAAAAATCTTTGAAAATTTTGAAAAGCACATATCTTCCCCCTTTTGGCATCATTGAAAAGTTGCAAAATGATAATCTTACCAGAGTTATTAACAATTACTCATGGCCATTGAGGCAACTGCAGGTGCAAAGCATGGATTAATCATCAAAAGAAACCAACAAATGTAAGCTATATAAGAAACTGAGAAAGAATCAATAACCAAAAAGCAAAATTCATTGATTGGATAACTGATCAAGCACCATACACAAAAAAATAAGGACAGTCGTAACCATGAGCAAATCAGAAAATAAAAACAGAACAAGGTAAGACAATCCCAAACTGGGTCATAGAGGGGGTTTTTTGGAGGCACTGGACTACGAAGGATGGGAAGGGGCAGACGTTGTGGTCATGGCTTGAAGAAGGGAGAGCATTTGATGAAGAACACCCCCATTCTTCTCCTTTTCTTTGGCTAATTCAGCTTTGAGAGCATCCCGCTCAGCTTCAACCTCTATAAGTGAGATTTCAAACGAAGGATCTTCGTATCATTTATCTCACCTTCTTGCACAAGCGTCCTGACCTTGCTATTTACAGGGAGTTTCCTGGATGAACCGGGTTCATCCTCAGGAATATTCATAATGTAGTCACATGTCAGCAGTGTGTTCTTCCCAAAATAGTCCCTAGCAGTTGCCATTTCAGCCTTCTTCACTGGAACCTTGAAGTGAGCAAGCACAGCAGTTAGGATAAACCCATAAGGTATAGCGTGTGCCTTGGCTCCATTCACAACCCTGTCCAAGAGCTGGATGATGAAGACAGGCCAATTTATCTGTTTACCACTGTACAAGCATTCCATAAGTGTGAGATCCATGTAGCTGGTAATGTGCCTTCGCTCTTGCCTAGGCAACAAAAATTCGATCACAAACTCAAAGAACAGTTTGTGCTGAGGCTTCATCTCACTCTTAAACACTTCCCTGGGCTCAAGTTCTTGCTCATTATCACAGAAAAACGTGGTGATTTGAAGAGCTGAGGGCAAACTATCCATATTAGGCCACCTTTGCCTTGTGTAATCATCATAACCCTCAGAAGGAATATTCAGTATTTCCCCCAATTCCTTTGCATCAAACGAAATCTCAACTCCTTGAACCTTGGAGGATACCCTTCCATCTTTGACAACTGCGTTGGCCATAAATTCAACCAACTCATTACTAGTCAGCATTCCCTCAAGGTGAAGAACCATGTCCTTCCACCCTTGCAAATCCAAGGTATCCATCAGAAAAATCATCCCCGATTCCTCAAGGTCTCTAAAAAGCTTCCCTTTCAAGATAGTACGCTTTCCAAACTTTGTGAGTTTGTCAGTCTCCTCACCAGACACTTCCACTTCTTCTCCACTCCATTCCTCATCATCAACAATCTTTACTTTCTTTGACTCAGACCTGATCCTCTTTGCAACTATTGAGGGTGTGGAAGACACAGATGCTGACTTCTTTGAAGAAGCCTTAGCCTTCTTTGGTTTTGGTGTCTCAAACTCAACTTGTGCTGGTTGCTCCTCCTGATGGACCAGGTCTATCTCATCGTCATCAACATGAATTGCCTCAACGGGCTCTCCAACCTTTTCCTTTCCCTTGGCAGACATTTTTTTCTTGCTCTTTCTCAGAGCTTTTTCCAATTCTTCTTCTCTTTTCCTAACAATGCTTCTAGTAGCACGATTCTTTGGGGAACGAGCATCAGCAGAATATGAAGCTTTCCTCTTCTTGGTTGGAACGGGGGTAGTAGCTTTCTTGGATTTTGGAGTTCTCTTCTTTTTGGGATTGTAGGACTCCCCTAACGTTTTCATCAACTCATCCAACGTTTCCTCAATAGATGAACCAGGTTCATCTACTACTTGTTGTAGACTTTTGAGACCTGCTGCTGCTTCCCCATAATTTCTTCTTCCTAAAGCTTCGACTCCTTCATCAAAAATCACAGGGGCGGGGCCACAAATATCCAGAGTGGCACCTTCCTTCCCATAACCCCTTTCTGAACTCCCTTCTCCCACTCTCTCAATGTTTATATTTTTCCCAATTTTTCTTCACCTATCCGGTACCTCGACATCCACTATCGACCCAATCAAGATAAACCTATTTTCAGCCAATTCAGTTGCAGACCCAACTTCAGGATTTCCCTTTTCAGTGTAAGATGACCCTGGTGCTTCATCCTCATTTGCGGATTTGAAGGACTCACTAGAAGATTTAGAGTCTTGATCCTTGCTTGTTTGAAGTTTCTCATTTACTTTTCTGGCAAGAGAACCATATGCAACTGTTTTCCTGACCAGCATTTGTACTCTAGGTTTTCTGGGGGCTGGAGTGGGGCTAGGTGTAACGGCTGCAACTGATTGGGGTGAAGGAGTGGGTTCAGGGATAGGTTCAGGAATTGGAGGGTTTTGAGGGGTTGAAGACCTAGTGGGAGAGTGTGAGCTGTATACAGATGGAGATCTAGAACTAATGTATTCAAGATCGACCCCGTAGTCAGGGGTGGTTGATGAAGATGAAGCATGGGGTAATGTAGAAGACATTGTTATGAAGATTTGGGGAGAGAAGAATGTTGATCACTTTGGTATGAGGGTAATGATGAACATGGTTCGACGGTTATGGTTTTGAAGAGGGGAGGTAATGATGGCCTTTTAAATATGTGGTTATTAATTATACATCGGCAGTAATTCTTGGTCAAGTGGGAGTCTAATCGCTGCAGGAGTGTCAATGATTAGATGGTTATGACTCCCTAAATCTAGGCTAATTAAGGTTCGATGAGACTCTTTGAAACAGGTTCATTTTGGGATAAGTACTGAGAATTTGAAATGAACCAAATATAGATAGAGTCCTGCTCATGTGTGACTATAATTATTTCAATAAGTGTATGGTTATGAGCACGTACCTTGTCAATCAGATGAACCAGCAGCGATGAACCAGGTTCATCGTGTTATAGTCTTTAATTTGCCTCAATTTACAAAGATAGAAAAACATCATTAGCAACCAGGGAATCATATTAATACATGGCAAGAGAGTATGGCAGTAAAGTCATGATACTGAGCAATGATTAGTCTGGTTAGCTACCTTTTTTTAGTATTTCTAGACAAAATAAAATCATTTTGTTTTTTCAATTAGGTGATCTTAATCATCCCTAATTCTATCTTGTTTCTCTCAAAATGCTCCCTACTTAGTGCCTTAGTGAAGATATCTGCAATTTGTTTATCATTAGCACATAATTCGATTGAGATCATTCCTTTTTCATAGTTATCTCTTAGGAAATTGTGTCTAACATCTATGTGCTTGGTTCTCTTATGATGAACCGGGTTCTTCGTCATGCTA
This sequence comes from Nicotiana undulata, assembly GCA_005239495.1. Classification (NCBI taxonomy): domain Eukaryota; kingdom Viridiplantae; phylum Streptophyta; class Magnoliopsida; order Solanales; family Solanaceae; genus Nicotiana; species Nicotiana undulata. Next base: position 9,483 of record ML277694.1, read on the forward strand.
ATTGCACTAGTGTTGTCACAAAAAATAGGAATGCATCCAACCTCTATACCAAAATCCATGAGTTGTTGCTTGATCCATAGCAACTGAGCATATCATGAGGCTGTAGCCACATATTCAGCCTCAGCAGTAGACAAGAGATGTTTTACACTTCAATACCACACAAGAAGGAGGTTGATTTGTGTGATGTCTAATTTTTCGAGTGCTGTCTTAGTAGAAGAACCTGGTTCTTCTTGGTGTTCCAAATTCTACTGTTGCGGAATAATAAATGAGTAAAGTAAAAACACAGAGATTTTTATGTGGAAAACACCTGGTTCAAAAGGTGAAAAAACCATGACCTACTACTCAGTAGGAGTTTCACAAACTCTTCACTACAACTCTGAGCCAAACAACATTTACAAAATAAACTCTTTTTTAAACCTAGGACTAACTCTAATCCCTTTGTAGGAACCTAGACTCTAGCTAATTGCGACAAGCTTCAAGTTAACTCTAACTTGAACAGTGTGTACCTATTACAATTGCTTCTAAGAAAGCTGAAAAGATACAATATTAAATCACCTACTACAACCAACTAGACTCAATAAACAAACATATGAAACTGGTTCTTCTAGCTGTTCGGTAGCCTTTGTGTTGCACAAGGATTCTTCTTGCAAAATATCTCTGGGAATTTTGCTTTCAATTCTTGTTCTACTTCTGCCTTTGTGCGATCATTATTCAGTATGAATACTTCAACATTATATAGCGCCAGAAGTTGAGATGTTCTTGTTTAATTTTGATGCAACTCTTCCTTGGTGGAAGAGTTTGTATTAAACTCAACTTCCTTCCTTTGTTACTATACTTGCTGAATTCGAACTCTATCCTCTTATCAATTTGCAACCTTTTCGCTTTCGGAGACAACCTCTTAGTTCCCCGATAATTCACATAACACGTTCTCTCCTATGCATGGACTCTTCGCGTGCCAATGAGTCTGTTACACTATGATAGCCTGATAGACCTGGTTCAACTTGGTAGACATTTGTCAATCTTCAAAACCATGCAGTGACTTGGGTCAACAACAAGGCTACTGAATGTTGTTTCTTGGTGGCCCAAGACACAAGGCAAGAGCCCAAAAAGTGATCCATGCCTAAGGTACTTTTCCTGTCAACCAGGAAACCTGGATAATCTGCATCAACATATTCTACAAGGTCGGAGTTACTACCTTTAGGGTACCAAAGACATAAATAGGTAGTGCCCTTCAGATATCTCAGAATTCTCTTCACTGCAGTTAGATGGGACTCCTTTGGATTTGCCTAAATCTAGCACACATTCCTACACTGAACACAATATCATGTCTGCTGGCAGTGAGATATAATAAAGACCCAATCATCCCTCTGTATAGCTTTTGATCAACGGATGAACCAGGTTCATCCACATCTAATTTTGTAGTTGTGGCTATGGGGGTGTCAATTTCTTTTGAGTCTTACATTTTAAATCTTTTGAGCAATTCTTTCACATATTTTTGTTGATGGATCATTGTTCCATTTGAGTTGATTTGCAAGCCTAAAAAGAAGTTTAGCTCACCCATCATACTCATCTCAAACTCACTCCCCATAAGTTTAGCAAATTCCTTACTCAATTTTTCAGAGGTTGCCCAAAATATGATATCATCCACATATATTTGCACAACCAGAAGATCCTTACCTTTTTCTTTTAAGAACAAGGTACTGTCAATTTTACCTCGTTTGTATCCATGTTCTAGCAAGATTTTGATAACCGCTCATACCATGCTCTTGGTGCTTGTTTGAGCCCGTACAAAGCCTTGTCAAGTTTGTATACATGGTCAGGTGACTCCTTGCTTTCAAAACCTGGAGGCTGTTTGAAAAACACTTCTTCCTTTAGATAGCCATTGAGGAAAGCACTCTTTACATCTATCTGATGGAGAGTGAATTCCATGTGTGAAGCAAATGCTATAGCAAGTCTGATTGCCTCCAGTCTTTCCACAGGAGCAAATGTCTCATCATAGTCAATTCCCTCTTCTTGACTATATCCTTGGACAACCAGTCTGGCCTTATTTCTTGTAACAATTCCATCCTCATCGAGTTTGTTCCTGAAGACCCACTTTGTGCCAATCACTGATCTGTCTAGTGGTCTGGGTACCAAGTGCTATACTTGACTTCTTTCAAATTGATTTAGCTCTTCTTGCATGGCATTTATCCAGTCAGCATCATGTAAGGCTCCACCAATGTTCTTTGGTTCGATCAAGGATAGAAAGGCATCAAACGCACACAGATTTTTCAAAGAGGATCTTGTTTTGATTCCAGATGTCAAATCTGTTATGATGTTCTCAAGAGGGTGAGAGTTTTGATATATGTGTGGTTTGAGCACCAGTTGTTCACTTATAGATGACCCCATGGTGTCTTTTTGTTATGGAACAGGATCAGGGCCAAGGTCTAGAGTGATTTGCTATTGAGTTCCCCCTGTCATGTTGCTTGGGGTGGTTGGACCTGGTCCTTCGCCTATTCCATCTTCCATATTTGCTTCAATTTGTTCACTGCTTCTGACCAGTCCAAGCTCCTCATCTTCTGGTTCCTGTCTCTCAGAAAGAGTGTTAGTTTCATCAAAGACAACATGCACACTCTCTTCTATACACATAGTTCTTTTGTTATATACTTTATAGGCTTTTCTATGTGATGAATATCTCAAGAATACTCCCTCATCACTTCTGGGATCGAATTTACCTAGGGACTCTTTGCCATTGTTGGCACAAAGCATTTTCATCCAAAAGCCCTAAGGTGGGATATGTTGGGCTTTCTCCCTTTAAGTAATTCATAAGGAGTTTTCTCTACCAGTGGTCTGGTCATGCATCTATTTATTATGTAGCATGCAGTTTTTATTGCTTCTACCTAGAAGTTGTGGGGTAGTTTGCTAGAAAGAAGCATGGTTCTAGACATATCTTCATGAGTTCTGTTCTTTCTTTCAACAACCCCATTTTGCTGTGGGGTTCGAGGGGCAGAAAAGTTGTGATTAATACCATGTTCATCACAGAATTCAGCAAACTTTGCATTCTCAAATTCGGTACCATGATCAGATCTTATTGATGCTAGTTGATTTCCTAACTGTTTTTGAGTTTTTCTAACAAATGAAGTGAACATATCAAATGCTTCATCTTTAAATGTCAGAAATAAGGTCCAAGTGAACCTTGAGTAATCAATAGCACCATTACATATTTCTTACCACCTCCGCTCAGAGTTCTTATAGGACCACATAGGTCCATATGAACCAGTTCCAACGTCCTGGTGGAACTGACCATTTTCTTGTTTTTGAGTGAGGATCTTACCTGCTTCCCCCTTGCACATGCCTCACAAACTTTGTCTTCCTTAAACTTAATGTTAGGAAGCCCTGCCACTAAGTCCTTAGAGACTAATTTGTTAAGCTGATTAAGACTCGCGTGACCAAGTCGTTTGTGCCAAAGGAGGGTATCACTGTCCAACACACTTAAGCAAGTGAGTTCATTTTCTGATAGTGTGGAGAAGTCTATGACATAGATGTTATTCATTATTTTTCCCTGCAAAACAATCTTGTCATAAGCAGGTTAATCACAAAATATTTTGTGGAAGTGAAAGCAATCAGGTTACCTCTATCACACAATTGTGACACACTGATCAAGCTATATTTCAAGCCATCTATCAAGTACACACGTTCAATTGAATGTGTGTCATACTTACCTACCTTACCAACCCCAATAATTTCACATTTCTTTCCATTTCCAAAGGAGACATTTCCTCCTTTGAGGTTTTCAAGTGAAAGGAACTGTTCCCTGTTTCCAGTCATATGTTTTGAGCTGCCACAATCCAAGTACCAAATTTGGATGCTTCCTCTCACTTGAACCTACAAAAAGAAATCAGGGGTTAGTTTTAAGAACCCAAACTAGTTTGGGTCCTTTTCTATGAGAGAAAGGATGAATTAAGCTTTTTCTGGCCCAATTTGGTAACCAGTTGTTTCTTTTAACAAAGCTCTCATTTCTTCGACTGTCCTGCTCTTTTCACCAGTCTTACCACAGTGGGTGAAAATTGTATTCTCAGGGAGAGTAAGATACTTGCTTTTGGGATCCCACCTGAGCAATTGACTCCCAAAGCCAAGTCCTCTCCGGTTGCTACTATGATTTTCTTGAAGCCATGTCAAGGCATCAGAGGATTTATTCCATTTGAAGGTTCGATCTAATTCATGTTTGACTTTAACAAGTTCTTCTTTAAGTGTCCTTATCTGTTCATCCTTAGTATACATCTTATCCTTTAGTTTTCCCACATTTTCTTCTAACATGATATGAGAATGATCAACAATATTTTTACTAGTTCCTAACTTTAATTTTAAGTTTTCAGATTTTAGCTCTAGAATCTTAGTTTCAAGTGGATGAACATGGTTCATCAAGACAGTGTTTTTCTTTTCAGATTCACTTACTCTGATTTCCAGGTTCATGCATTTTTCTTTTAGCATTGCACACTCTTTAGAGAGTTGTTCTTTCTCTTTGGTTGTTTCTTCGGAATCATCCATGAAATCAAGTAGCAACTCAGAGAGTTTTTGGTTAGATAGGAATTTTATTTTGTTTTTAAGATGTGATATACTTACCTCTGGTTCTTCATATGATTCTTCATCAGATTCGCCAATTGCCATGAGCGCATGTTCTTCATTCTCACCATCTTCTGATTCTTCATATGAGCTTTTCTTCATGTTCCTTTTTTCAAATCTCTCCTTTTTCCATTCCACTTCCCACCGAGGACAATTCTTGATATGGTGGTTAGTATTTCCACAGTTGTAGCATCCTTCGTTGGTTGGCCTTTCTAGAGCTTTTGCTTTGTTGTAGTTTCCACCTCTTGAGATGCCCTTCTTCCTTATGAGAAAGTTTCTGAATTCTTTGGTAATCATGGCCATCTCGTCCTCCTCCAGATCTGCTCCCTCAGTAATTCTCAGTGCTAGACTCCTTTCCTTCTTTGGAGCATACATTTTCATTGTCTTCATTCTAAGTTCAAAGGCAGTAAGATTTCCAGTTAGCTCGTCCAATCTGAGGGTTGCCATATTTTTGGATTCCTGGATAGCAGTGATTTTACTTTCCCAGGAAATTGGTAAGACCTTTGTCAGGATTTTCTCTACCCCGTCCTCTTCAAGAATGACTCTACCAAGAGACTTAAGTTCATTTGTCAGAGTTGTGAACCTTGTGTACATCTCTTGGATAGTCTCTCCTTCTTTCATAGTGAAGTTTTCATACTGAGAGTATAGTAGAGTACCTCTTGATATTTTCACTTGAGGTGTTCCTTCGTGGGCTACTTGTAAGGCATCCCAAATTTCTTTGGCAGTGGTGCAACTTTGAATCCTACTATAATCGTCTGGACCTAGTCCATAAACCAGCCACTTTTTGTCCTTATTAGCATTTTTCTCCCATTTCTTCAGATCCACAGCAATGCAGTCAGCTCTAGTTTTTGGTACATCTACTCCTTCAGCAGTCTTCTTCATGGTGGCTAGAGGACCATCAGTGACTATGTCCCAGAGTTCATAGTCTTCCCCAATCAAGTGATCGTTCATCATGTTCTTCCATCAGGAGTAATACTGGCCATTAAAGAGAGGTGGCCTTGAAGTTGATTGACCCTCCCAGTTTCCAGGTGGTGCACTCATTTTGATATTTTCCAAGTTGTTAGCCTTTTCAAGGATAACATGCTCTGATACCAATTGATGTTTTATACGTCAATATCACACAAGAGGGGGGAGGGTGATTTGTGTGGTGTCCAATTTTTGAGTGCAGTCTCTATAGAAGAACCAGGTTCTTCTTGGTGTTCCATTTTCTACAGTTTGCGGAAAAGTAATTGCAGAATTTAAAGAACACAACAATTTTACGTAGAAAACACCTGACTCAAAAGGTGAAAAAACCACGACCTACTTCCCAACAGGATTTTCCCAAACTCTTCACTATGTCAATGAGCCAAACAACATTTACAAAATAAACTCTTTTGTAAACCTAAGGACTTACTCTAATCCCTTTGTGGCAAACTAGCCTCTAGCTAATTGCGACAAACTTCAAGTGAACTCTAACTTGAACAGTGTGTACCTATTACAATTGCTTCTAGATAAAGCTGAAAGATACAATGTGTAATCACCTACTACAACCAACTAGACTCAAAAGACAACAGATGGAACTGGTTCTTCTAGCTGGTTCACGTAGCTTTTATGTCGCACAAGGATTCTGTTTGCAAAATTGCTTTGATAATTTTGCTTTCACTTCTTGTTTCACTTCAGTAGGAATGCGTCAACATTTTATAAAATCAATAGTTCAGATGTTGTTGTTTTGTTATAATGCAACTGTTCCTTGGTGGAAGAGTTTGTGTTTATCTCAACTTTCTTGATCTTGATTCATTAATACCTGAAATCGAACTCCATCTTCTTATCAATTTGCAACCTTTTCGCTTAGGAGATAACCTCTTAGTTCACAGATAATGTTTATCTCCTGTGCATTGACGCTTCTCGTGTCAATGGGTCTGTTTGACTATGTTTGCCCTGATGGACCTGGTTCAACTGGGTTGGCATTTGTCAATCTTCAAAACCATGCAGTGACATGATTCAACAGGTCTCATCTCCCTTGTCTTCGGATCCGCTAACAGAGCCTTCATCATCAGAGAGCATGGCTGCGGCCTCATCCTCTAAAGTTTTTGCCTTTTCAATATCAGTAGAATGGTCGAAACCATGAGCATGCACCTCTTCGAAAGCCTCTCTCTAAGATCACTGCCTACCATGAGCAAGAGCACATGATAATCTAATCTCGGCTGAAGCGGAGTTCTCATGTGCCCGAAGATTGACGACCTCAGCATCGGCTCGATAAGAGGCCACAATCGCCTCTGACTCAGCTTTAGCTTTAGCAAGGACGACTTCAAACTCCTCGATCCTACTGGCTCGAGCTAGATTTTCCTCCTTCTCTCTCTGGAGCTGGCGCTCAGTCGAAGTTAACTGGGTTCGAAGTGCATCCTTCTCCGAGGCAAGGCATTCCATGTGGTGTATCCACCCTAGGGTTTCAACCTCCTTCTTCTTGGCCTCTTCTCGAAGCTGCAACACCTGTTCTCCCTTCTGCTGAAACCGAAGGATTCATCGCCAAATTTGAATGGATGTTTTACAAAGTTTCAAGAAATTACGTTACCTTCTCGATAAGCTCGATTTGATCTTGACGAGCTCTCGTAAGTTCAACTCGGATGGTCGTAATTTCCTCCTCCTTTCAAATGCAAAAGAGTTTGAGGTCATCCCTGTTCTTTACGAGATTTTTTAGCTCGGCTTCACATCATGTCAGCTCCGTCCGATATTTGAAACATGCCTCTCCATGAATCACCAAAGCTGCACATGAGGAAAGGAGTTAGTCTTGAAAAGATACTTACTAGATGTGAGCGCAAGTGAAAAGGGAAAAATACTTACCCGTTTCATAAGACGCTGAGCTTCGTTAAAAACAAGTGATGTGTCTGGTTCGGGGTGGTCCTTGAGCCCGTCAAACAATCCCTAAATATGTCGCCCCCTTCATGGACTAGATCCACATATGGAGTTCTCACAGCCCGAGCGTCTCGGAATTTCCCCTCAAAAAATGAAGGACCGGGCAGTGAATCATATATATTTATTGCCCCAAGAGAATCACTTGGGGCACTCTCCTCTCTTCTAGGGGCCTCGGAGCTAGACCCTTCGAGAATATCTGCCGATCTTTCGGCACACCAAGGAGTTCCCTTACCGCTCGATGGCTCGGGGACTCCGCTCGGACCTCGCTCCGAGATCCCCATAATTTGTGATTGAGCCAACTCGTCCACCGCCGGCTCGACAACCTCGGAAATTGCGGTACTTACCCCCTTAGGAACTATCAAAATGCAGTCATTGTTACTTTGTACTGCCGTGTCATCCTCCCGATGTCTTTGAGCCACATCGGCAGGCAAAGAGACAGTGTCAACCCTCGATTTTCGTCCTTTCTATTCTTGGACTTCGGGGTACCAGAGGACGAGACCCATCGCCGAGTTTTCTCTTAGGGTGGTTGAGGAACCCCCTCTTCACCAGGCGGAGTGCCCTCATGACTACATTCTCTCCGAGGCCTACACGAAAAGACTAGGTCAAAAATTTGTATTCTCATAGAAAGGCATAGGCATATGGACAGAGGAACTCACCATGGTTCTTAGCTTCCCATCGACCCTTGGCCAAATCTCGCCTGCAGCGCTCGGAGTATGAAGAGGTGGAGGCTAGTTAGCGAACCCAACCTTCAAGATCCGGGATCGCACTGGGGAACCAAGCAGAAGTTGCACCACGAAATGGAATGTAGATCGGGGAGAGAAATCAATCAAACAAGAAATCAAACATCAGCGATGAAAATCGAACTTACGTTTCATATTCCATTCCTCGGGGAATGGCATCTGCTCGGAAGGAATCAAGTCAAAGGTTCAGATACGGACGAACCGACCCATCCAGCCCCGATCCCTGTCTTCATCTATGCTCGAGAAAACTATTTTTGTAGCCTCGCGCTGGAGCTTTATCAAACCACATCGGTAGAGCCGAGGGTTGTACAACCTGATTAAATGGTCGAGGGTGAATGGAATCCCCTCGACCTCGCTCGAAAAGAATCTGAGCAGGATCACGATGCGCCAAAATGAAGGGTGGACTTGCCCCAGGGTTACTCGATATTGGCGGGAAAAGTTGAGTATGACCGAGTCCACGGGCCCCAATGTGAAAGGGTAAGTGTAAACACTCATAAACTCTTTCCCATAGGTGGTGAGATCCTCCTCAGGCGAAGCAACCACCACTTCTTTGTTACTCCAATTGCAGTCCATTTTAACAGGACATGGGATCACAGTAGCCGGAAACTAAAGGGGGCCTTTCCACCTTGAACTTAGAAGTCAGTTCACACGGCCTGGGAATACACTCCTCTATGCGGCTCCACCGGCGTCTTATCGCCGACCGGCTTCGAAGAGGAGGCTCTTTCCTTTTGTGGCGCTGTTTTAGAGGTCTTTGCCATGGATATAAGTGAGAGAGGAAGAAAGTAGGGGTAAGACTGGTCGAGATATGATGAAGGCAAGAAAAGTTTGAAGGTTGGAAGATTTGATCAAAGCAAAGGAGAAGTTTAAAGCGAAGTAAAGTTTGAAATCAATTGGAGAGGTGGTATTTATATATCTCAAACGACGGTTCGGTATCGCTTGTGGCCGACTAGCGACTGACAAGCATTGATGCTTCTTGGGAAACAAACCGACGGGACATTCCGGTTACAACTATCGCTTACGTCACAAAGACGACGTCATGACCGAGGTATCGAGAAATCAAGGCTCAAATCATTTCTTATTCTTTCATTCTAAGAAACGCGGGGACTATCTGTATACGGTAAGAATCAAGGAGACCCAATTTTATGGGCTCTAGGGTATGCCTCGAGAGTGAACCTGTATCGAAGAAAGTTCCTTCTCGAGAGGGATCAAGATCATATTGGATCAACGTCGCAGTAAAAGAATCACGAGATAGCTGCAATCAGCCACTAATCCCGGCGAGAATCTCGGAACCGGTAGAACCATTAACGGTTAATGATATCAATCATGTATTTTACTTCCGAAATTAAAGTCATACCTTATTTAGGATTCCTCTGCTATATAAAGAGGAACCCTATTCACTTGTAAGGGACACATTATCATTATTATCAACATACGCACTTACCACTTACGCCATTACTGAGAAATAAGAAAGCACTTAGCTCTTTTATTCGCTCTTAATTCTTTATAGTTCTTATTGTTCATATTACTATTGCTATTGCCGCCCTTACTGTTCTTGGCACTTGATCTCGAGTCTAATCCAGATCGGGATCCATAACTTACAATTACACGGGTTTGATTCATTTAAATCGTTCAATTCCTTTATTCATTTAGCTATTTATCAATTAGCATTGAACTAGATCACATATCCTTATAACCACATTACAAGTTTAATTGTTACTCATATTTCGAGGTAAACACATTTACGTATTCACCTATGGCCATAGTTGATAACTCAAAAAATTATTATTATTATTATTGTGGAGTTGCAAAGTCAAACTCATAATGCTTTATGTCCTAAAAAGTCGAGTGTTTTGACTAATTGATATTCTCATCCGAATTAGGAGTCGTACCTGCTTTTGCCTAAAACCACAGTGGAGATGAACGAATCTCTCCACCCAACTTCAAACCCCCTCCCCCCCGCTTCGAATTGTCACATTTACGTCATCATGTTTCGACATTTAACCC
>ML277694.1:19995-31279 GCA_005239495.1 Nicotiana undulata
CCCCATTATTTTCGATATTCTTTTCGTTTTTCCGTTTCTATTTTCTGGAGGAAGTTGATGTAAAGGTACGGGTAAATCGAAATGAAGTAGTTGGTGAAGATTTGAATACATAACTGTAGGATATAAAAGAAAAGGGAGTTTACCGATTATAGGCTATAATTACGTATTTTAGTCGGTAATTACACTTTAATTGAATTTGAGCTTTAATCGCTAGTGTTTTGCACTAATAGTGTGTTTTATGCCTTGTAGGAGTGATTTCGAGCTATGTAGATGTTATGGAATGAATTCAAGTGATTTGGAGCTTTGAAGTCTGTGTAAAAGCATAAGGAATTAAGCCAGGATCGTGTTCGGGGATCAATGGATGATAGTTAAGAACGAACGAAAAATCGAGTATGCATATTGTGCACCGTCTAGTAAAATATATATAACATTTCGTTCCGAACTCCATTTGATCTCCACAATATATGGTTGGAAAGATATTTCAAAGAGATACAACTTTCATGTTTACGTGTTTCAAAATTTCAAACAGAACAAGGTGAATAATGCGCGACAAGTGTGCGTTCGCGCACTGGCCGCGGATGTGAGGCAGAACACTGGGTAAAATCCGTCGCGGACGTCCTGTCCGGGAAAAGTGTCATTTTTCGCGTAGGAGAAGGTATAATTGTTTGGGCTCGACCCTACTTGATATATATACATGGAAAAAAATGGTATTTTGAGGACTTTTGACACAGATTCGACCTAAGGAGGTAAGAACACACTAGGAGCAAGACGGAGAATTCTTCCAAAACTTTTTCACTTCCTTCTTCCTATTTCCATTATTGGTTATGAATTATAGTATTGTAGTTATGCATAATATTATGAATATCTAATTTGTTATCGACGGTTTTGATGGAACCTCTTGGAAGATGAATTCTTGTTATGTTTTACTATATTTAACCTTTGAATTTGTCTATTTGCTCAACTACGTGCTTATTTCAGTTGATTGAATGACCATCGATTGATTGTGACTATTTATTATGTGTTGCTTGATAAAGGATACACATTTAGGTGATTGTTGAACAACGTCACTCCTAACATATGTGAGAAATCAATACAGTGGGTTTAAAGGTAGGTTCAGAAATAACAAAAATTTGACGTGGTCATAATGAGTGGTTAGATATAGCCAACTAGCGTAGTTCGAGAGAATATGTCTAGTAAGTTATTGTAGTTTCTCAAGAGAGAATTACGACATCTAAAGTGCTCACGATCAGTAGAGAATGCATAGGCGAAATTGTAAGGAACATAGCGGGAAGGATTCCAACATTTGGGGAAATCATAAATCTAGACCTCCTAAATTTAATCTCCAACTCGTGTTATCTTTAGTTGTTAATTTACTGCTTTAGTTTCTTGGTTAATTAGTTAGATATAAGAATCTTAATCTTTATAACTTAGAAATTTATCTGAGCTTGTCTTCTTAGCTATGTAGAACAATTATGGCGAAACCTTAGTTCTCTGTGGGATTCGACTCCGGACTTATAGACCGGATTATATTTACAGCGACCGCTAATCCTCTTTAGGACTAGAGTTGGGCGTGATCAAATTTTGGCACCGTTGCCGGGGAACTAACTATGTAGTTATAGGTGTACATATTGCTAGGTTTCAAGTTTGAACATTTTTTTTTTAATATTTAATTTTTATTTTCTTTATTTTAGTTTTATTTGTTAATTTGAAAAACATGGCATCATGGAATTATGAGAGTTTGATGTTGGTAATTCTACTTTTGGTCCTCTTTATGCTTATTTTGGAGGAAACCACTCATGGAAAAATTATCAAAATATTTCGATGCCGAATTATGTGCACCAACTCAATCTTATGTGTGGAATATGTATGATATATGTGCTGGTCAAGATGGTCACTTTCACGGTAGTGCTTATATTTCTTATCTTCCCCCAAGCCCTTACGATGATGGTTTTTCTTTTTCTTGTGAAGTTAATAGGAACAAAGAACCTAGGGATGCGGACCTGAAGGAGATTGAGGATATGTTAAAGTGTCTTCTGGAATAAGATACTGAGAAACAACTGCAAAAAGAAAGGCAAGAGTCAACTATTCGCAACTTGGAGACTCAATTGAGTCAAGTGGTTGGAGCTTTTAATGCTCAACAAGCCAATATTGGGGATAGTAGCCAAGAAGAACGTGAATTTGAGGTGTTAATTGAGGAGTTCAAAGTAGAATATCAACAACCTAGCCAACTACAATTTGAGTATGTTGATGTTGAAGAAGTGAGACTAGAGTCAGTCAAGGACTTTGAGGATATAAATTTTGTTGACTCTAGTATAATTTATGTTGAGGATGTTGAAAATCCTGAAGTTCATGTGTTTGAGCACATCGGTCCTCACTCCAAATATTTTTCACATTGGGCTTGGATGATGATATGGAAATAGAGTCATCCGAGCCGATTGAGGAGTCAAGGAATGAGGAAATAGGTGCCTATATTCTGGCATTTTTCTTGCCAAAAAGACATGACTACATACCTAATCTAAAAGTCAAGAAGTGTAGAACACAATGGTTGCTTGGGCCCATTAGATTTTTTCCACCACCCTTGGAGCATAACCAAAAACTGGAAGCCAAATTGGGGGTTCAATTCATAAGCTCGCGGTTGAGGCAAAAAGTGATTCGCGTCATGCCGCGACGTTAAATCAGGCGCTTGTTTGGAGGCAACTCAGCTTTACTACTTTCTTTTATTTTTTATTGTATTATTTTTGTAGTGTCGATTTTTTATTTTTAGGGGCATGGAAAGAAAATCCATTGGAAGGATGCAACAACAAACCATATGGTTGGAACTAAGTGTGAGGTACCCACACGAAGGATCAGGCCTAGGAGAAGTGTGAGTAACCCATGAGCTGCTAGTGCTTTGGTCATTGTCCTACCATGGAGTTCCTTTTACCCTCTTGTATTTATGGGTGTGCACTGGGGACAATGCGCAATTTTAAGTGTGGGGTGAGGGGATTGATTGGGTGACTTTCCATGCTATTTTAGTTGTGTTAGTTTAATTGAATAATTTGTTTTTACACAAATAGAAAAGATTGGACTTTTCCCGACGATGAATCTATTAGACAATTTTCTTGAGGGATTTAAGTCGAAAGGAAAAAGACAAAAAGATTTTCTTTTGTTAGGTAGTGTAGCAATTCCCTCTTGGGTTTTCTTTGTGTCGCAGTTCTTTTCCAAGGGTTTTGTTTGAACCAGGTGTAGTTTGTTTTATTTATTTATTTTAGGAATAGGAGTCATTGTGTTGTGTTATGAATTGAAGCAATATCTCTTGACTTTGTTATGCCTTGAGAATAGCGAGTACTTTGATCGTGACACTTAGGCTCAATTTTTGACTCGTGTATAAGTACCTCAAATCGTATAGTCTTAACTTTGCTTAACTACTTTGACTAGAGTGTCTTGATGAGACCAATCCTGAGTGAGTTATGCGTCATGTGTGTGTAAGGTTTTGTGCTATTATGTGCATTGCATTTTATGCTTAGAACTTGCCATGTGTATCTCCAAAGCGAAATAGTAGTTTTGTTCAGTCTTGGAAGTGATATAGGCATTTGTTTGTTGAGACAGATATGTATATTTTACCTGCCTAATTGTTATGTATCGTAGTTAACCCATTTGAGCCTATAATCATGTTTCTTTGGAAACCACATTACATGCCTTACCCATTTGTTTAGATTAACCATCTATATGAACCTTTTAACCTCTCACGAGCATTTGAATTGTTATGAACTTTGTAAAAGTTAAAGTGTGGTGTGGTTGGTTTGGCTTTTAAATGAAAGTAATGAAATAAAGAGAAAGGTGCACTGTTTTGAAAAAGTAAGAGCTACTTGAATTGAAAAAAAAGAAAAGGAAAAAAATAGTTGTATTGTTGTGAAGACAATATTCCTTGATAAGTGGTGACTCTTGATGTAATTGTGCTTAAAGAAGTATGGGCTAATATACATTGATGTGAATGTGGAGTTTGGTTTGACTTAAGTATATGGTTTGAATGTTAAAATATATGTATTGAAGTGCTTAGGGAGGTGTAGTCACTCTTATATCTAAATGTATCCTACCCGTCCTGCAGCCTACATTACAACCAAATAAAGTCCTACTTGATCCTAGACTGAATGAGATCGATTAGTAGAGTAGTACACTATGGGCAAGCCTATGGTGCATCTTTTGTGGCATATGAATGTTATTTCTGAGAGTGAGTGAATTCTTTCTATGTTGAGTTCCAAAGCGTTCTTAAATATTGTGTGGAACTACTCTCTTTTGTTGTGTGAGGGCACTTGATTCGTGAAGGAAAGATAATGTCAGTCACCTCTATGTTAGAGTAAGTGGGTGAGTTGTGAATAATGCATGGTACTTGTAAGTCAAATCTTGAAGTGAAGATGTTACACTTTTGTGCTTAGTCTATTTTAAGTATTCTTGGTGTGATGAATTAGGAGAATTGTTTTAAAAGGTCGTGTCTATATAAAGTGTAGTTTGATTACTCGAGGACGAGCAATGGTTTAAGTGTGTGGTGTTGATGATAGGCTATAATTATGTATTTTAGTCTCTTATTACACTCTAATTTACTGTACTTTAATTGAGTTTGAGCTTTAATCGCTAGTATTTTGCACTAATTGTGTGTTTTATGCCTTGTAGGAGTGATTTCGAGCTATGGAGATGTTATGGAATGAATTCAAGTGATTTGGAGCTTTGAAGCCTGTATAAAAGCCCAAGAAATTAAGCCGACGGATGATAGTTAAGAACGAACGAAGAATCGAGTAGGCATATTGCACACTGTCTAGTAAAATGCGCATAACATTTCTCTCAGAACTCCATTTGAGGTCCACAATATATGGTTGGAAAGCTAATTCAAAGGTCTACATTTATCATGTTTTATATTTTTCCAAATTCCAAACATAATAGGGTGAAACATTCCCGACAATTGGACGGCTGCACACTGGTCGCGGATGTGAGGCAGAACACTGGGTAAAATCCGCGGCCAAATCCGCAGTTGAATCCGCGGCCGCAGATGTCCTGTCCGGAAAAAGTGTCCTTTTTCACGTAGGAGAAGGTATAATATTTTAGGCCCGAGTACATGGAAAAATGGTATTTTGAGGACTTTTGACACAAATTCGACCTAAGGAGGCAAGAACACACTAGGAGCAAGGCGGAAAATTCATCTACGACTTTTTCACTTCCTTCTTCCTATTTTCATTATTGGTTATGTATTCTAGTATTGTAGTTATGCATACTATTATGAATAGATAATTTGTTATCTAGGGTTTTTATGGAACCTCTTGGAGGATGAATTCTTGTTATGTTTTAATATAATTTAACCTTTGTATTTGTCTATTTGTTCAACTACGTGTTTATTTCAGTTAATTGAATGGTTATCGACTGATTGTGCCTATTTATTATGTGTTGCTTGAGAAAGGATACATATTTAGGTGGTTGTTGTACAATGTCACTCCTAACGTATGTGAGAAATCAATACAATGGGTTTAAAGGTAGGTTTAGAAATAACAAAGCCTTGATGTGGTCATAATGAGCGGTTAGATAAAGCCAAATAGCGTAGTTCGAGAGAATATGTCTAGTAAATTATTGTAGTTGCTCGAGAGAGAATTACCCCACCTAAAGTGCTCACGATCAGTATAGAATACATAGGAGAAATTATAAGGAACATAGCGGGAAGAATTCCAACATTTGGGGAAATCATAACTCTAGATCTCCTAAATTTAATCTACAATCCTTAGTATCTTTAGTTGTTAATTTACTATTTTAATTTCTTAGTTAATTAGTTAGATATAATAATCTTAATCTTTATAACTTAAAAATTTATTCGAGCTTGTCTTCTTAGGGATATTGAACAATTATAGCGAAATCTTAGTTTTCTGTGGGATTTGACTCCGGACTTATAGACCGGATTATATTGGCAACGACCGCTTATCCTTTTTAAGACTAGAGTTGGGTGTGATTTTTTACCAATGATTAAACTTAATTGTCATCGTTTCTTAAAAGAAAATTGTAATTTGTGTGGCTAAAATGAAACTGATTCAAATGGGGTGGAATGAACATAAGTATTCATATAGTTGACTCAACAAAATGTTGTTAATCTTATTATTTAAATACTTAATACCTAGCTAATATTAGAAGTGGGTACTTCTTTTTGCTAACTACACTATTTACTTTCTTATTTCTTATTTCTTATTTCTTGTTTCTTATGTCCTTCTCAGTTGGGTAAGAAGTTTGAATATTATTTGAAAAAACTTCCAGAAGCTGCGAATAATATAAATGTGGCCTATTCAGCGGCTGATTTTTCCTCATAAAAATGTTTAAATTTTGCGACCCAAATGGTGTCTATAAATAAAAGGAAAGAGAAGACAATTTGCTCTTGGAAACGAGAGGGGAATTCTCGAGAGGCTCAAAAAGGCCATACAAATGGAGGTATTTGATCATGAAACTTGAAATTGACTAAAAGAAGTCACCACTAAATGTATTTAGTTTTTGCATTTAATTAGCTAATAAAGCAGAGGTTAGTGGATTGAATTTTAATATTTTATAAGAACAGGAAAGTCACATGGGATAAGGTTTTTAAGCCTAAATACTTGATCATGGAAAACTAAGTTTGATTTTCCATGGGTACTTTATTATTCGAAAATTAGGTTATGATACCAATCGTTTGCGATCGTGTCAATCAAATTAGATACGAAGATTCAAAGTGGATTCGGCCTCGGAAACGTTCCGATGTGATCAATTTTTCGTAGAGATATTGAATAGTTACAGGTAAACGATTTGCTTCAGGTTTTTAAACATATCTTGTCATCAAGAAATGCAACATTACCGACACTAGCTTTGACATATAAAGAAACCTTTGATACATAATGAATAGGAAAAATGGGGATCAATATATATACGGAAAATGGCCAAAATTGTCCCTAGACTATTGAGGTTGGTACAATAATACCCTCTGTTCACCTATTTTTTTTTCTATCTAACATGAATGTTAGTCGTAAGGACAGTCTTGAGCCGAAAAGATAACGATGAGGGTAATATTTACAAAATAGGTGAACGGAGGGTATTATTGTACCAACCTCAATAGTCGAGGGACAGTTTTGGTCCTTTTCCGATATATATATATATATATATAACGAGCAATGCTTTTCTAATATACTAGTTGCTGGCACGTGTATGTCGCCCCCCCCCCCCCCCCCCCCCCTTTTTTTTTTCTCCTCTCCTTTCGTATCGGTTTTTAATATTATTGGGACAACTCATTTCCTTTTGGGATAAGGGATGCAAGGAATTTGAAGAGTCGCCACCTAACGAATTAAGGTGCGCTAGGGCACCTAATAAGGGTCATTTATAACACTAACTGCATAACCGGAGATTGAGTAAGGACTTGTAATTACTTCAAGGGGAAGGTGTTAGGCATCCCTCAAAGTCCACAACTGTGGGTCCCAGCAAAACATACTTTGTGAATTTATTCAAGTAGCAAGTAGACACTCTAAGCACACATATGTAAACAAATAAAGATTTGACGGATTAAAAGTCTAAGCACATATATGTGATAAAGGATAAGGGAAGTCCTAAGTTGTTTATCCTATAGGATCACATCTGTGCAACGCCCGGTAATCACTCCTCAATGAGGGGCTACACATTGCATTAGCGCACATGTCATCATATCCTTATCTACCCATCGTCCCACCCCTTAGCTGTTATTAAGCGAGTTTGATTTAACGAGCTCTAGGCGTGTTGTTACCCGTCCCTTCCTTGTGGTCCTGGAGGAATTTATGACCTCTAAATATTGGCAGTTCTAGACAAACCCCTATGATTTCAAAAGGAAAAATACTAGGCGACAAGCAAGAACAAGTAGGACTAGCACATAAGTGACAGAAACAGTTAAGAGGCTCAGATTCACCTCCACATGTAATGCAGATAAACATAACGTCTCAAACATAGCAAAAGGCAGTTTTTATTAGAAAAGGGATCCTAAGACAGGATATCTAAGTGAACATCAATGCACAGAAATACGCAACACTGTTTTTTACAAACTCAACAACAAGGTCCTAATCGGTTTGCCTACTGATTTTAAACCTGTGAGCCTTTAAGAAGTAAACACAATCACATCAGTTTCTGATTCCATATAGAGATTAATCACCTAAGGCTTTCCTAGGCGTGGGACTGTGCATAACAGTTATAAGTTATTTTAAACAGGGTTGAAATTATTCAACCTACAAACATGTTGTTTTAGGTGATACAAATATGAGAGTGAAAGGATTGATACAACTTTTATTTAAAAACATGACAGTTATATGTGAGACTGTTTTATACTTTTCATGGATCAGTTAGTTAAAATAGGCGTATTCAAACAAATGTAAACTGAATCCTACGGCCATGGTATCTAATATGCACATAAGCATGGCAGAATTATTAAGACATGATTTGTAAATGCACAGAATTCTAAAGACATACTTTCTAAATGCATACAAGAGTAACAACATCCTTAAAACATGGTTTCTAAATGCACAGAATACTAAAGTCATAATTTCTAAATGCACACAAGAGTGACAATTTTATGTCAATGTTATTTGTTGTCCTAGGAGCAGGATCTCTAAGTGATAGGCTGATACAACGTAAAACATAGATTGGTGACATGTGATATGTCCAAATAGTAAATATGAAGTCCTATGAACATGATATCTAATGCAATGCTTAACATGATTTGGATGAGCATATTATTCCTAGGAGAGCATGAATTCTAATGCAAATACACAGAAAGTAAAGCCTAAGGCATGCTCTCTACCCAATAGTGTCAATAGTATTATCAACTACCCTCCCCGTTTTACTAGCCATCCCCAATATTTGTTTACAATAATTATTACAAACCAATAGCAGAATGAATTACACAAATAAATAAAAGAGAAGAAATTAAACTATAGGGAGCCTGAAGCAGGCCCAAATGTATCCTGGGGATACCAAGCCTCCATAACCTCAAATGCCAAGAAATTTCATAGCCAATCTCATGTCCAAGTGAGTGAGAATTCCCTAAGGACCTGAAGGATCCCATGCAGTTCTCACACCTAAACTTTCATAACAAGAACTGAGTAAGTGCAGTGTGGAAGGGCCAGGCCTAGTGTGCCAGAGTTCAGAGAAATCTCAAAGGGATCCCAAGGCAGTCACACACTGGAGGGGCAGAACCTAGGGACTTAAGAGTAGAGTGAGAGTGCTTGACATAGTTTTGATATGAAAAAATAGTATTGAAAAGGACTCATTTAGGTGAGGAAGTTTTATAAAAATAGAAGTTGATTAGTAGTAAAATAGTTTGAACAAGAACAGTGTAAACATTTGAAGAATCAAACAAACAACAGATTAACTCAA
This sequence comes from Nicotiana undulata, assembly GCA_005239495.1. Taxonomy (NCBI): domain Eukaryota; kingdom Viridiplantae; phylum Streptophyta; class Magnoliopsida; order Solanales; family Solanaceae; genus Nicotiana; species Nicotiana undulata. Next base: position 29,365 of record ML277694.1, read on the forward strand.
AGCAAACAGTTTCCACATCTCTTAACAACATAATTCACATAGGGATATTGGGAGTTGGGGACATATACAACACACATGCTGAACACATAATGAACAAAAGCACAGAAGTTTTTAGGGGGTTTATGGGACTAGGAAATAGCTAATAATACAGACATAGTATAGGTATATGAATTTCAGAACAGACAGTTGAGGACATAGTTGCCTTGAGCAGAGTTAGGCATAAAATCAACATTACTTAAGCTAACAGATTACTTTGCAAAATAGATTCATATCAGAAACTGAGTAAACAAACAGACAAACATTCGAACATACACAAATTGAGTGGAGTTAGTTTGAGACATACTACAGAGGTAATAGGCAGGTTCATAGACATGATGATCATAAGTTGAGTTAGGGCAGAATTAACATATGCTAAGTGAAACAGTGATTTAAACATGTTAGTTACATATTGGACAACCAAGTAGGGAACAAGAATCAAAGCTGACAATCAGAAAACTAAAGCAGTAACAAACACATAGAGCTTTGAACTTGAAATTGAATAAGAACATACCAGTCAAGGAGAGAAGATACAAAGTATAGAGCAATGTAGTGCAATAACTAGCCTTGGCTTATAGCCGGTAAGTTCAATAGAAGTAGCAAATAACAGGAAAGAACAGAAAGCTTTAAGTGTAAGAGAGAGTTTTTGAACTAATGTTCGTGTGTAATGAAAAGAGAAGAGAGTATGTATAATGTTTGAGAGATAGGTAAAATAAGGCAAACAATCACATTGTTCAGTCATTGACGAGCCACAAAATCAATTAAGAGTAAAAATCAGCAAAGTCTTCCCTTAATTAAGGGAGTAATTTACCAACGGTAGAGAGCAAGTAACAATTAAGGAAAGAATTCAAACAATCTAGGTACAGAGTAGGTAATTAGGGGTAGATACACAAAGGTTCAATTAAGAAAATAGTAGTAAGAATGAGTAAATAATACAGTTGATCGCAAATAAGGCAAGAAATAATTTAAAGGTTGTGAAAATAGGGAAAATAACCGGAAATTAGCATATGAGTATCAACACAGGGAATTAGGAATTAAAAGAATCGAAGTAATACTAATTTTAAGGGAAATAATATAAACTTCCATGAATAAACAAGTAAACCAAGTATAAACAGAAGGAATCATATCTGAAACCCTAATAGGACACACTAGGGTAAAAATCACAAAACATACTCTAATTAAATGAAGCAGTATTCATGAGAATCAAACACATAGCAGAATCGAATGAACAAACAAGTAAGGACGAACTCAGAATCCAAACATAGCACAAAGTTAGGGGTTTCAACATAACTAGTTAGGGTTAAGGGGAAAACATAACAAAATCAATTAAACACTTAAGAATCAGAAAAATAACACTTTAAAAAAAATCAGAATCGTTTTGAAGAAAAGTTCCAGAAACCCTAGATAGGGAAAACAATGAAGAGAGACTTTGAAAATCAGAAGGTTTTTCATAAAAACAAGCAAAAATAGTTCAAACCTTCTCAGATCTTTTACAGATCTAAAAGGTTTAGGAGATGAGATTAGGGTTATGAGAAAATAACCCAGAGATGGAAATACTGGCTTAGAAACCGTAGGTCTAACAAGAAAATAGGACGATCTTACTCAAATCGATCTATGGTGGCTTGAGGATGGTGAGGACATGTCAAGGTGTGAGCGGACCGGCCACTGGTCCCTTGAGGACCTCAAAGACAGCAGAAATTCCGGCGTAGAAGAGCCGTTAAGGCTGGAGAATGGTGGTGAGCCACCATAGTCGACGACAAGCAAGCAACGACGAGGGAAATTAGGGTTAGGGCATAGAGAAATTGGGAGAGAAGGGGAAGGGTGACGTCGGGTGTGTGAGGAGAAATGAGGGGTTTGGGGGGGGGGGGGGTGGTTTTGG
>ML277694.1:31291-96431 GCA_005239495.1 Nicotiana undulata
GGGGGGGGGGGGGGTTGTATTAGGTTAAATTAGGAAAGAAATAACCTGGACCGTTAATAAAAAATGATCAATGACAAAGATTTTAGCGGAATTGGGTCGGGTAGTATTTAGGATTTTGGGCTTGGGGTCTTTGGGCGAATTGATAAGGCATTTAGGCTGACTTAGTAGGCTACAATTGAATTAAAAATAGGCCATTTGTTAAATACCCAAGCAAAATTAATCAAAAAAAATTTGTAAACTAGCTACTAGTTATAAAAATGAATTTCATGCATAGAAATATTTCAAAAATGGTTATAGTATTTTAAAAATATAAAGACTAATGTCTGATAAAAAATAGTACAAAATTATATGCATTGGCTATAACTGCAAAGTTATTGCAATTATAGCCAAAAGGTACCATTTTGGCTATTTACGGAATAATTTAGTCTTAATAGGACCATAAATAATAGACTAAATCAAGAAATGTCTTTGAAATTATTTGTGATGCAATTTTGTAATTATTTATTGGAAATAAAATACTGGACACATTTATAAAAAATATAGAAATATTACGGAAAAATACCAATTGATGTTAATGCATGATTTTGAAGGTATATATGAAATTTCAAATATATTTTTAGGAAAACTTGGTTATCAACAGATGACCCTCTTTACCCGGGAAGGATGAAAGAGTTATCGGGTAAAGACATGATGGCCAATTTTGACCGAGCGAAACGGTTTGAGAGTTTCAGGCCACACTCCGACTTCTGAGATGCCTATATATCCCTGGTTTTACAGGAATTAGGCCGTGTGTAGTTATTGTTTCATCGGTGAAATATACCGGTGAAGTCATTACAAGAACGAACGCAACATCGAGGGATAGGTGAAGGAACGATTTATGGATGAGGTCAGGTTTGGTATAATTGAAGGAACTGGAGCGGGATCGCTCCTGCTGGGATAGCAGTTGCTTGCTGGGTCATCTGCAAATAGAGATACTACGAGCATATATTTGTGCGGAAATTTAAGATGGTGCATGTTCCCTTTGGACTATGAAAGTTGTCTTCGGACGGTTAGGGATGGCGTCCTTACACCATGATGTCCTGGACCATGAATTGTTTAGTGAGAGATTCACAAGCCATGAAATGATGTTCTCGGTCTATGAAGATGGTGCCTAAGACTTATGATGCATTTGAATAATGATATGCAAATTCGAGAGATCCTCAGGCCATGACATGGTGTCTTCCGGCTATGAGGATGATGCCTTTAGACAATGACGCCGTTGGAAAAGTTGGTGATATTTCAGCCCATAAGATGCAATAACATGATGTCGACAAGACAATGCCTAATCTTGCGAATTGGAGGGCAAAGCTTAACCCGAAAGAAGAGAAAAATAGATAATGCTTGAGAGACAACGCTTAGTCTCGGTGAAAAGGTAAATTGGAGGCAAAGCTTAGCCTCATGCAGTTATGGAGATAGAGCTTAGTCTCATGCAAGTGAAGGAAGAGATTAGCCTTATGCAGAGGAAGGAAGAGATTAGCCTTATGCAAGGGAAGGCAGAGATTAGCCTTATGAAAATGAAGGCAGAGATTAGCCTTATGCAGAGGTGAAGGCGGAGATTAGCCTTATGCAGAGGTGAAGGAAGAGATTAGCCTTTATGTAGATGAAGGCAGAGATTAGCCTTATGCAAGGGAAGGTAGAGATTAGCCTTATGCAAATGAAGGCAGATCTTAGCCTTATGCAGAGTGGCGGTAGGGATTAACATTTATGTAGATCAAATCTCCTATATGGTCTATGGATTTCTTGGACTTGATGATGAGGTCGTCCACATACACCTCGATCTCTTTATGTATCATGTCATGGAAGATGGTGGTTATATCCCTCATATAAGTAGCCCCAGCATTCTTTAGGCCGAATGGCATCATCTTGTAGTAGTATACTCCCCACGGCGTAATGAAAGCCGTTTTCTCAGCGTCCTCCTCGTCCATTCAGATTTAATGGTAACCGACGAAAAATTCCACAGATGACTGGAGTTCATGTTTGGCACAATTGTCAATCAGGATACGTATATTTGGAAAAGGGAAATCATCCTTTGGACTGGCCCGGTTGAGATCTCGGTAGTCGACACAAACTCTGACCTTCTCATCTTTCTTTGAAACTAGCACGATGTTGGCTAACCATGTTGGGTATTCAACCACCCTAAGGACCTTGGCGTTGATTTGTTTGGTAACTTCATCCTTGATTTTCAGACTCATATCAGGCTTGAACTTCCGGAGTTTCTGCTTTACTGGCGGGCACATTGGATTGGTTGGCAACTTATGAGACACAATGGATGTACTTATACCAGTCATGTCGTCGTAAGAACATGCAAATACGTCTTTATACTCTTTCAAGAATTGTGTGCACTCTTCTTTCTCTGACGGTGACAAGTGGATGGTGATGCGAGTTTCCTTAACAATCTCATAATCTCCCAAGTTGATTACCTCAGTCTCGTCCAGATTGGACTTAGGCTTGTTCTCAAAGTCTTTACTTCTTTGATGATTTCCTCGGGAACGATAACTTCTTCTTCTGAATCACTATCCTTTTGTTGTGTTGTCTCATTGCATGTCACAGTCATTGGTTCATCAAGACAGGAAATAGTAATGCTGTATAGGTAAAAGTATGAGATAAAAATGATAATAATAAATACTGATTCATTGAAAAATAAAGTGATTTTCAATAATTTAAGCAAACATTTTGGAAAACTGGAGATTCTTATTTAAAACATAAATGCAAAAAGGAAATCATTAGGAAACGAAATAAACAGTGCTTGTTCAGCCTTGCTACCCCGGGACTCGTCGAACCCTGAATGGTCTGATAGTCCAGTTTCTGAGGAATGTCCCTTGGTCACGGCTTAGATGGTAGGGCCTTCCTCCTCATCTTCCTCGACAATAACACAACAGTCCATATCTCCGTCCTCCAGGAATAAGTTCCTCATGGCTGCTAATGCTTCCATTTTGCCCTTGCTTTTGCCTTTGCCTTTAGGTGGACTAGGAGGAGGATAAGGTGGAGGGCCCCTGGATCTTGTGTGGTATGATGATGATTCCAGAATGCACGAGCCAACCTTTTGGGGAGGGGAATAATCAAAAGAAAGAAACAAAACAAAAGTACAAGGTAACCAAGTCAGTGAGGATCATGAGAAAATATTTGTAGTATTTAAACACACATTGCAGGAACGTAAATGCGCGTCCTAATTTGGGAGCCTCGTTGTGACCGAGGTAGGCCTATAAACAAGTTGATTTGGATAACTTAGATGACAAAATGCCTCATTTCATTAATGTAAATAGACGAATCTAAAACGACACTAAAATAGCAAACATGAAATAAAGTCATAAATGGCACTTGGCCTTATTACATTGATAAGAGCAAAAAGGTAAATCTAGCCTATTTGGTCCCAGAAGGACCTTCCCCATATTCGATATCCTTGATCCCATCGAACAAATTCCCTAGCTCGCGCATTCCCACAAGCAGGCATGCTTTGGCCAGGTGTCCTCCTTCATTTCCCTCGGCTTTCTGGCAGTCCTTGACCCTCTTGATGATTTTGCCTTCCAGCTCCACTATGCCTCGCTCCAAGTATTCCAACTTCTTGTTGGAACGAATAGCCATATCTTTCCACTCTTCGATCAACCTTTTGTTGGTTTCATGTATCTCCCGATTCTCGTTCTCAGAGTCATGGATTCTTTTGCACAGCCAGTTGTACTTGACCTGAGCCTCAACATTCTCCTCTATAATTCTGTTGCCTCGGCCGATTCCCGGCCTCACCAACCCATCCAAGTTTTCTTCCAACCATGTCAGATAGAAAGGTGCACATCCTGCATGGTACCTATCTGGTTCAATAGTATTCTTCTACATTATGATTTTGCAATGCCACATGTGTTGGGCTTGGCACTTGTAGGGGACATCGTTGTCTTGGAAATCCATTCTGAAGTGACTCATTATATCAACCCTCGTCACAACTTGCTTTGTGCCTGCCTCATGACTCGGAGAGGAACATAAGGATATATGCCTCTCAACCCGATCAACACTAAGTGCAGTGCATCCTTGGACCTGATGACAAACTCGTCCATCGGAAACCACTCGAACATCCATTATACCCGCTCCTCAATTAGGTTATCAAAGAACTCCACCCACTCCTTGGCAGTCTCTTGCTGAGCAAACCTGTCTGGAATATATGTCATCCGCTTGGGGTGATGTAAAGCAATATGGTCATTCAAAGCCCTTCGTGGAAGCTCTTGGTGATATTGGCCCTTTTGAAGATGTTCTAACAACCATAGCTGCAGCAACGGGTTGCAACTCTCAAAATGTTTAGCTCATCATTGACAATGCTCTAAGGCTCGGTAAATATCAGCTAGGATCATAGGGACAATGCTGAAAGTTTTCCCGTCGATCCCTTCCATCAAGGCCCGGGTTAGCATGGCTAACCTGGTATGAATTGTTTCCCTCTTTGTCGGGAACACTATCGAGCCCAAGAAGCACACAATGAACATAAATACCCAGCGGTGAATATGACCCAGAGATGTGATGGAACACTCATCATGATAAGTATGGTATGATGTTCTATGACCGTATATTTCATATAAGTACTCGAAGGGTATGTAGGATTGTTTCAGACACTCTAACTCAGCATTATTCTTCAACCCCATAATTTTCAGGAATCTTTTTCCCGTGCGGTTCTCATGTACTAACAACCCAGGGCTTTCCCAAGCCAACCCAGCTAGTCCTCCTATTTCTTCCAAGTGCGGTGTCATTTCAATATTCCCAAAGCGGAACACGACTCTCTCACTATCCCAAAATAAAGTAGCAGCCTCAATCAACATGTTGTTTGGTTGGATGTCCAGAAGAGACGGTAGATTGCCCAGGTATGTTTTTACGTGTGTCTTATCACTGGAGGAAAGGTCTTCCTACCAGTTCAGAAGCATTGGCGGGATATTGCTGACCATACCGAATCTGGGGACCTCGTGCCCCATTTTCTGGGGACCATACCGAATCTTGTGTATTCATTTTCTCCAAATAAATACACAGAACGTGATTGTTTCCGTTGGGATTATGAAAACCCCCGTGGACTTTGGATAAGGCTGTCTTAAAGGGTTATTGTGCAGACGACACATTAACCCAGATAGGTTTGACCATGATGCATGCACAATATAACAAGAGTAAGGTTTCTATGGGGGTATAGACTGGTACCCTCGAGCAGACAACTCGAGGGGGAAGGCACAGAACCATCGACTGCACCACTGATCGACTGGTTTTATCGCAAATAAGCCTTTCCGAATTTAGGGGGTGATATAAATAGGAAGAGCGCAACCACTCATCAAGCGTTGCTATAGGATTTGCATAGGCACGAGTGGAATATGATGTTGAGCATGATTATGCAGCAATAAATAAGCAATAATTAGCATGTTGTCAGGTCACTTTATGAAAGCGGTAAATACGACATTTATAATTAAAGGAAGTTACAAAGGAAAACAAAGAAACATGTCAGTTCGTTTTGAAAGAATAAATACTCGTAAAATAAACAGTTAATTGCACATAAAGGGGAAAGGGTGTAGGTATTAGCAATGTAAGACACATATTCACTAAGTGGTTTGAAATGGTAAAAGCCTAACTCCCCAGCAGAGTCGCCATGTTGTCGCGCCCCACCTTCTTTTACTCTCTTTTTTGATCGGTAAGGATTTTTCGACATTATTGGGACAACTCATTTCCTTTTGGGATAAGGGATGCAAGGAATTTGAAGAGTCGCCACCAAACGAATTAAGGTGCGTTAGGGCACCTACTAAGGGTCATTTATAACACTAACTGCATAACCATAGATTGGGTAAGGGCTTGAAATTACTTCAAGGGGAAGGTGTTAGACATCCCTCAAAGTCCACAATTGTGGGTCCCGGCCAAACATACTTTGTGAATTTATTCAAGTAGCAAGTAGACACTCTAACCACACATATGTAAACAAATAAAGATTTGACAGATTAGCAGTCTAAGCACACATATGTGATAAAGGATTAGGAAAGTGATAAGTTGTTTATCCTATAGGATCACATCTGTGCAACGCCCGGTAATCACTCCTCAATGAGGGGCTACACGTTGCATTAGAGCACAGGTCATCATATCCTAATCTACCTATTGTACCACCCCTTAGCGGTTCTTAAGCGAGTTTGATTTAACGAGCTCTAGGCATGCTGTTACCCGTCCCTTCCTTGTGGTCCTGGAGGAATTTGAGGCCTCTAAATATTGGCAGTTCTAGACAAACCTCTATGGTTTCATAAGGAAAAATACTATGCGAAAAGCACGAACAAGTAGGACTAGCACATAAGTGACAGAAACAGTTAAGAGGCTTAGATTCACCTCCACATGTAATGCAAATAAACAACACGCCTCAAACACAACCAAATGTAGTTTTTATTAGAATAGGGATCCTAAGATAGGATATCTAAGTGAATATCAATTCACTGAAATACGCAACACTATTTTTTATGAACTCACTAGCAGGGTCCTAATCAGTTTGCCTACTGATTTTAAACATTTGAGACTTTAAGCAATAAACACAATCACAACAGTTTCTAATTCTATACAAAGATTAATCACCTAAGGCTTGCCTAGGCGTGGGACTGTGCATAACAGTTACACGTTATTTTAAACAGGGTTGAAATTATTCAACCTACAAACATGTTGTTCTAGGTGATACAAATATGAGAGTGAAAGGATTGATACCACTTTTATTTAATAACATGACAGTTATATGTGAGACTGTTTTATACCTTTCATGGATCAGTTAGTTAAACTAGGCGTATTCAACCAAATGTAAACTGAATCCTAGGGCATGGTATCTAATATGCATATAAGAATGGCAGAACTATTAAGACATGGTTTCTAAATGCACAGAATTCTAAAGACAACTTTCTAAATGCACACAATAGTAACAACATCTTTAAAACATGATTTCTAAATACACGGAATTCTAAAGACATAATTTCTAAATGCCCACAAGAGTGACAGCTTTATACTAGTTTTATTTATTGTCCTAGGAACCGGATCTCTAACTGATAGGCTAATACAACGTAAAACATAGATTGGTGACATGTGATATGTCGAAGTAGTAAATATGAAGTCCTATGAACATGATATCTAATGCAATGCTTAGCATGATTTGGAGGAGCATATTATTCCTAGGGGGCATGAATTCTAATGCAAATACACATAAAGTAAAGCCTAAGGCATGCTCTCTACCCAATAGTGTCAACAGTATTATCAGCTACCCTCCCCGTTTTACCAGTCATCCCCAATAATTGTTTACAATAATTATTACAAACCAATAGCTGAATGAATTACACAAATAAATAAAAGAGAAGAAGTTAAACAATAGGGATTCTGAAGCAGGCCCAAATGTATCATGTGGATACCAAGCCTCCATAACCTCAAATGCCAAGACATTTCATAGCCAATATCATGTTCGGGTGTGTCAGAGTTCCATAAGGACCTCAAGGATCCTGGGAAGTGCTCACACCCAAACTTTCATAACAAGAACTGAGTAAGGGCAGTGTAGAAGGGCCAGCCCCGGGGTGCCAGAATTTAGAGAGATCTCAAAGGGATCCCAAGACAGTCACAAACCGAAGGGGCAGAACCTAGGGACTTAAGAGTAGGGTGAGAGTGCTTGACATATTTTTGAAAAGGTTTTTCTATGAAAAAATAGTATTGAAAATGACTCATTTAAGTGAGGAATTTTTATAAAAATAGGAGTTGATTAGTAGTAAAATCGTCTGAACAAGAACAGTGTAAACATTTGAAGAATCAAACAAAAAACAGATTAACTCAAAGCAAACAGTTTCCACATCTCTTAACAGTATAATTCACACAGGGATATTGGGAGTTAGGGACATATACAACACACATGGTGAACACATAACGAACAGAAGCACAAATGTTTTTTAGGGGGTTTATGGGATTAGGAAATAGCTAATAATACAGACATAGTATAGGTATATGAATTTCAGAACAGACAGTTGAGGACATAGTTGCATTGAAAAGAGTTAGGCATAGAATCAACACTACTTAAGGTAACAGATTACTTTGCAAAATAGATTCATATCAGAAATTGAGTAAACAAAAAGACAAACATTCGAACATACACAAATGGAGTGGAGTCAGTTTGAGACATATTACAGAGGTAATAGGCAGGTTCATAGACATGTTGATCATAAGTTGAGTTAGGACAGAATTAACATATGTTAAGTGAAACAGTGATTTAAACATGCTAGTTACATATTGGACAACCAAGTAGTGAACAAGAATCAAAGTTGACAATCAGTAAACTAAAGCAGTAACAAACACATAGAGCTTTGAACTAGAAATTGAATTAGAACATACCGGTCAAGAAGAGCAGATACAAAGAATAGAGTAGTGTAGTGCATTAACTAGCCTTGGCTTACAGCTGACTAGTTCTATAAAAGTAGCAAATAACGGGAAAGAGCAGAAACTTTAAGTGTAAGAGAGAATTTTTGAACTAATGTTCGTGTGTAATTAAACGAGAAGAGAGTATGTATAATATTTGAGAGATAGGTAAAATAAGGAAAACAATCACATTGTTCAGTCATTGAGGAGCCACAAAATCAATTAAGAGTAAAATCAGCAAAGTCTTCCCTTAATTAAGGGAGTAATTTACCAACTGTAGAGAGCAGGTAACAATTAAGGAAATAATTCAAACAATCTAGGTACAAAATAGGTAATTAGGGGTAGATACACAAAGGTTCAACTAAGGAAATAGTAGTAAGAATCAGTAAATAATACAGTTGATCGCAAATAAGGCAAGAAATAATTAAAGGTTGTGAAAATAGGAAAAATAACCGGAAATTAGCATATGAGTATCAACACAGGGAATCAGGAATTCAAAGAATCGAAGTAATACTAATTTTAAGGGAAATAATATAAACTTCCATGAATAAACAAGTAAACCAAGTATAAACAGAATGAATCATATCTTAAACCCTAATAGGACACACTAGGGTAAAAATCACAAAACATACTCTAATTAAACGAAGCAGTATTTATGAGAATCAAACACATAGCAGAATCGAACGAACAAACAAGTAAGGACGAACTCAAAATCCAAACATAGCACTAAAATTAGGGGTTTCAACATAACTAGTTAGGGTTAAGGGGAAAACTTAACAAAATCGATTAAACACTTAAGAATCAGAGAATAACACTTACAAACAAATCAGAATTGTTTTGAAGAAAAGTTCCAGAAACCCTAGCTAGGGAAAAAAATGAAGAGAGACTTTGAAAATCGGAAGGTTTTTCATAAAAACAAGCAAGAATAGTTCAAACCTCTCAGATCTGTTAAAGATCTAAAAGGTTTAGGAGATGAGATTAAGGTTTTGAGAAAATAACCCATAGATGGAAATACCGGTTTAGAAATCGTAGGTCTAACAAGAAAATAGGACGATCTTATTCAAATCGAGCCATGGTGGCCTGAGGATGGTGAGGACATGCCAAGGTGTGAGCGGACCGGCCACTGGTCCCTCTAGGACTTCAAAGACAGCAGAAATCCCGGCGTAGGAGAGCCGTTAAGGCCGGAGAATGGTGGTGAACCACCATAGTCAACGACAAGCAAGCAACGGCAAGGAAAATTAGGGTTAGGACAGAGAGAACTTGGGAGAGAATGGGAAGGGTGACATCGGGTGTGAGAGGAGAAATGAGAGGTTTGGGGGGAGGGGGGGTAGTATTAGGTTAAATTAGGAAAGAAATAAGTTGGACCGTTGATAAAAAATGATCAATGACCAGGATTTGAGCAGAATTGGGTCAGGTAGTATTAGGATTTTGGGCCTGGGGTCTTTGGGCCAATTGATAAGGCATTTGGGCTGACTTAGTAGGCTACAATTGAAATAAAAATAGGCCATTTGTTAAATACTCAAGCAAAATTAATTAAAAATAATTTATTAAATAACTACTAATTATAAAAATGAATTTCATGCATAGAAATATTTCAAAAATCGTTATTTAGTATTTTAAAAATACAAAAGACTAATTTCTAGTAAAAAGTAGTACAAAATTATATGCATGGTCTATAATTGCAAAGTTATTGTAATTGTAGCCAAAAGGTGTCAATTTGGCTGTTTATGGAATACTTTAGGCTTAATAGGACCATAAATAACAGACTAAATCAAGAAATGTCTTTGAAATCATTTGTGATGCAATTTTGTAATTATTTATTGGAAATAAAATATTGGACAAATTTATAAAAAAAATGTAGAAATATTATGAAAAAATACCAATTGATGTTAATGCATGATTTTGAAGGTATATATGCAATTTAAAAAATATTTTTAGGAAAATTGGGTATCAACAGCTACCCCTCTTTCCCGGGAAGGATGAAAGAGTTGTCGGGTAAAGACACGATGGCCAATTTTGACCGAGCTAAACAGTTTGAAATATTCAGGCTGCACTCCGGCTTTTGAGCTGGCCATGTGCAGCTCTGGATTCATCGGCGAAATATATCGGTGAAGTCATTACAAGAACGGAAGCAACATCTAGGGATAACTCAGGTTTGGTATAGTTGAAGGAACTGGAGCGGGATCGCTCCTGGTGGGATAGAAGTTGCTTGCCGGGTCACCTGCAAATAGAGATACTACGAGCATATATTTGTGCGGAAATTTAACATGGTGCAGGTTCCCTTTGGACTATGAAAGCTGTCTTCGGACGGTTAGGGATGACGTCCTTAGACCATGATGTCCTGGGCCATGAATTGTTTAGTGAGAGATTCGCATGCCATGAAATAAAATTCTCGGGCTATGAAGATGGTGCCTCCGACTTATGACGCCTTTGAATAATGATATGAAAATTCGAGAGATCCTCAAGACATGACATGGTGTCTTCCGTCTATGAGGATGATGCCTTTAGACAATGACTCCTTTGGACAAGTTGGCGATATTTCAGCCCATGAGATGCAATAATATGATGTCGACAAGACGAGGCTTAGTCTTGCGAATTGGAGGGCAGAGCTTAGCCCAAAAGAAGCGCAAAATAGATAATGCTTGAGAGACAACGCTTAGTCTCGGTAAAAAAGTAAATTGGAGGCAGAGCTTAGACTTATGCAGGTATGGAGACAGAGCTTAGCCTTATGCAAGGGAAGGCAAAAATTAGCCTTATGCAAATGAAGGCAAAGATTAGCCTTATGCAGAGGTGAAGGCATAAATTAGCCTTTATGTAGATGAAGGCAGAGATTAGCCTTATGCAAGGGAAGGTAGAGATTAGCCTTATGCAAATAAATGCAGAGTTTAACCTTATGCAGAGTGGAGGTAGGGATTAACCTTTATGCAGATGAATGCAGAGCTTAGCCTTATGCAGAGTGGAGGTAGGGATTAACCTTATGCAAATGCGGGACAGAGCTTATTCCCATGCAGATGAAGGCAGCGCTTTGCCTTATGCAGAAAAATAATTAGCAAACAGTAGAAGATTTTCTTAGCTGGTAGCATATTTCGACATTGCGATTGTTGTGAGAATTGTGACTACGAAGTATGCTTATTCTTTGTGCTGATAGCAAATTCGACAATTGCAATTGTTTTTAGCATGTTTGTTCTTTGTTACTGCATCCAAAGAAACATTGTGAGTTCTGTAGATGGGGGAGGTTGACTCGTGTCCCCTCTGGCTTTGCTTGACTCGTTCTGCTTAGTCCGATGGTCTTGTTCAAATCATCGGGGTAGCGTTTGCTAAACAGAGCTATTTTCAAGAAAGTATGCATAGTTTTACAAAGACATGGTGAAAATATACTTTAAGAAATTTTGATGAACCGATGACTGTGACAAGACCCGAGACATTGCAACCTCTCATGCTACGGAATTTTGAGGATCCTCCTAAAAATTCTACCATAGTTAGCTATATTGACGTCTCTGCCGGCTGTTCATGCTGCGGTTGGCTGAACTTGCTTCGAAATTTTGAGGGTTCTCCTCAAAATTACGCCCTAATTTCCAATTGCGGGGAAATGAGATTTTTATTGATTTGTAACCGAACCCATAGGGCTGCCTACGTATCCCCTCTTAAACGGGAATCAGGTCGGGCGTAGTTCAATTTACATCACTTGAGAAAAGCATAAAGCGTTACACATAGTATCGCTTGACTGCATCTGAATTGATCGGTTTTGTCCAAACTTCTCCGTCCATTTCTGCAAGTATAAGAGCTCCCCCTGTTAGTACTTTGTGGACCATATACAGACCTTCCCATTTGGGAGAGAATTTCCCTTTGGCTTTATCTTGATGTGGAAAGATCTTTTTTAACACCAGCTGCCCCGGTGTGAACTGTCTCGGCTTGACCTTTTTATTGAAGGCTCTGGACATCCTATTCTGATAAAGTTGTCCGTGACATATTGCATTCATCCTTTTACCGTCTATGAGGGCTAACTGTTCGTAATAGCTCCTTATCCACTCTGCGTCACTAAACTCAGCTTCTTGTATTATCCTCAAAGAGGGAATTTCTACTTCATCGGGAATGCCAGCTTCTGTGCCATAAACCAACAAGTAAGGAGTTGCCCCGATTGATGTGTGGACTGTGGTGCGGTATCCGAATAAAGCAAATGACAGCTTTTCATTCCACTGTTTATGATTTTCTACCATCTTTCTTAGTATCTTCTTGATGTTCTTGTTGTTGGCTTCTACAGCTCAATTCATCTGAGGTCTATAGGCTGAGGAATTCTTGTGCTTGATTTTGAAGGTCTCGCACACGGCCTTCATTAGGTCACTGTTGAGATTGAAGCATTGTCAGTGATGATTGAATCTGGAACTCTAAATCGACAAACAATACGGTCGCGGACAAAGTCTGCCATGACTTTCTTAGTCACTGCTTTGTTGGATGCTTCTTCGACCAATTTGATGAATTAATCAATAGCTACCAAGATGAATTGGTGACCATTTTAGGCGGTGGTCTTGATTGGTCCTATGACGTCCATTCTCCAGGCGGCGAACGGCCAAGGTGAGCTCATTGCATTGAGATCGTTTAGTGGTACTTTTATGATGTCTGTATGTACCTGATATTGGTAGCATTTTCGAACATATTGGATGCAGTCAGTTTCCATGGTCATCCATAAATAACCAGCTCTAAGTGTCTTCTTGGCTAAGACAAAACCATTCATATATGGGCCACAGGTCCCATCATGTATGTCCTCAAGTAGTTTGGAAGCTTCCTTTACGTCAACACATCTTAGTAATCCCAAGTCGGAGGTTATTCTGTATAGGGTTCCTCCACTGTGAAAGAAACTATTGGATAACCTCCGTAGCGTACGCTTCTGGGTATGACTTGCATGCTCCGGGTACTCTCTCTTTGCCAAGTATTCCTTAATGTCGTGGAACCATGGTTTTCCGTCCGCTTCTTCTTCAACATGGGCATAATATGCAGGCTGGCTATGGATCTTTACTGGAATAGGATCAATGAAGTTCTTATCTGGATGTTGTATCATGGATGATAGAGTGGCCAGTTCATCGGCATATGAATGGAGTTACCGCCGATCTCCGATGATTGGGTCGTTCAAGCTTTTACCCAAGGGTTAAACGAGCAGAGCTCGATAGCATCACGACAGTTGAAGCAAAACCTGATTGAGTACCCCGTTGTAACATGGGCGGATGTGCACAATTGATATCAATAGAAGATTAGGGTCGAGGACGACCAGCTGGGAGCCCCTTCAGGTTCAGTTTATTCAAATCGGTCAGCACTAAAATCCCCAAGGGAGGTCGACAGGGAACCGAGGTCAAATAGAGAATGGTATCAGCTGTATGCCAAAGAACAGAGAATCAACAGTTCGAGGCGCAATATATATCGAAGTGATGTAAGAGTGGATCGAGGGCAGAAACCTCAGGGACTCAAGAGTAAGACTGGATTTGATAGGCAAATAGGACCAGCAGAGGCACCTCTATTATCAGAGTACAATTTCAGCGTCGATGCCTCGGGTATCGTTTCAACCATTGGAAAGATTAAGGACACCAGGTGGCTCAGGCCTATACAAACTGACCCTCAATTAAGGAATCTTAACCTAATGTGTAAATAGCATTGTACGCATGGACATTGGAACGAGGACTACAGGCAATTAAGAGAAGAGGTAGCTCGATTATTCAACGAGGGCCACCTTCGAGAGTTTCTCAGCGACAAAGCCTAAAACTACTTCAGGGAAAGAGACACCAATCTAAAGAATGAGCAAGAAGAGCCTCAACATGTTATCCACATGATCAATGGCGGAGTCGACATCCCACAGGGACCTATTTTCAAACGTACGAAAGTGTCAATTACAAGGGAAAAATGAACTCGAGACTACATGCCCGAAGGCACCCTTACATTCAACGACAAAAATACAGAAGGCATCTCTCAGCCGCAAAATGACGCCCTGATAATTTCTATTCTGTTAAATAAAATTCAAGTTAAGCGTGTTCTTGTTGATCCAGGTAGCTCTGCGAACATAACCAGGTCGAGGGTCAAAGAGCAGCTCGGACGTCTAGATCAAATTATACCTACATCTCAAGTCGTGAACGGCTTCAACATGGCCAGCGAAACAACAAAGGGGGAGATAATCCTTCCAGTGAATGTAGCCGGGACCATACATGACACAACATTTCATGTCATCGAAGGTGACATGAGGTACAATGCATTGCTTAGAAGGACGTGGATCCATAGCATGAGGGCAGTGCCATCAACCCTTCATCAAATGATGATGTTTCCAACAAAAGATGGTGTAAAGACAGTGTATGGAGAGCAACACGTAGAAAAGGATATTATTGCAGTTCATGATTTGACGCCAGCATCAGCACCCTCGACCTCGGAGAAATCAAAAATCAAAGACAAGCAGATGGCTAAATAGCAATCACAGTTCACAAGCTCGATCGAATCCGAGGAACAGGTAGCCAAGGAGGAAGAAGAGGATTTACTTACCCCTCGAGCTTTCGTCTCCCCCTAGGAATTAGATGCAACGAAGTCCACGGTCGAGGAACTATAGCAGGTGATATTGATCGAGCATCTACCAAAATGGAAGGTATACCTGGGGACGAGATTAACCACTGAGCTCAGGAAAAAACTCATTCAATTCCTTATCGATAACATAGATAATTTTGCTTGGTCCCACATAGACATGACAAGGATCCCATCGGAGATAACTACCCATTGGCTGAGTCTCGTCCCCAGGTTCAAACTGGTGAAGCAAAAGAGAAGGCCTTGGTCTGAGGTAAAACATGCATTCATAAAGGACGAGGTAACTAAACTTTTTAAAACATGGTCCATTAGGGAAGTAAAATATCCCCAGTGGTTAGCCAACGTGGTCGTAGTCTCTAAACAGGGAAACAAACTTAGAATGTGAGTTGATTACAAAGATTTGAAATCGGCCTAACATCGATCCTATGATCAACGCCACAATCGGGAGATCCTTACTTTTCTCGATGCCTACTCCGGGTACAAAAAAATTCAAATGAACCCGGAGGACCAGGAAAAGACTTTATTTATCACTAAGTATGGAACATATTATTACAATGTAATGCCCTTCGGGATAAAAATGCGAGAGCTACACACAAACACCTTGTTAATAAGATGTTCGAACAACACATAGGTAAAACTATGGAAGTTTACATTGATGACATGCTAGTTAAGTCCCTACGCACAGAGGACCATTTGACTCATTTGCAGGCAATGTTCGAGATTTTGAGAAAATACAACATGAAACTTAACCCCGAGAAATGCGCTTTCGGAGTTAGCTCGGGAAATTTTCTGGATTTTGATCGGCTCCCGCCTATACCACTTAATAGTAGCAAGGAAGGGGTCGAAGCAACCTTTACCCGAAGGGTCAGGATCGATTTCCACAGGGAGCTAAGAATGTGGGAGTTGAGTGTCTAAATGATCTAGTGGCGTATCATGCTCTTAATTACACTTCTCATAAAAAGGTTGTTGTAATTTTACTATGATTTTATCTAAATGAAACTATGAACTAGCTAACTAATATGTTTTTTTGTTGATTTTCTCAGTTGATAAAAGGACTAGGGATGTGATTTCCTCCTAGGTGAGTGACTAACGGGTCTAAAATTGAGAATGAACTTATGAAATATGGTTGAAAGGCATAACCTCATGCAAAGTTGCTCACCCACTACCTCTCGGTAATATGGGTGACTTTACCCAATTTGGCCTTCTCAGGCACAATTGGGGGTTTTCATTTATGCACATGAATTGGCTCAAGTCGGGTGTGGCTATCTCTAGCATACACCCTTTTATTGAGACTATCAATCTCTTGAGTTTGTCCCCATACCTTGTTAGCTCAATTACCTAGACTTGGGTCCTCTTTCTCAAGAGTGACCCTAGTCATTAAGGCTTGAAATAGTGTTTCCAATCACTAAATCTGAGATTTATGCACAAATTAAGCTAAATACCAAACACCCATACACATAATCATCCTAAAATTGAAAACCCATTAATTACCCACACTAGGGTTGAGTCACAACCCTAGCTTAAGGGTCTAGATACTCATATTTGAAGAAGAAACACAAATAGAAGATGAAATTAAACTCATAAATGTAAAAATACAAGATAATAATTAAAGAACTATGGTTAAAGCTAAGCTAAAATTACTCAAGATAGTCAAAAAGCACTATTCACGTGTTCTCCAAATAGCTCATCTCCTAAAAAAATAAGAAAAAGCTCTATTTATACATGGCTGAAAATACTGGAAAAAATTACCCCTACAAAGAATCCTCTCCCAGCGTATTTGTGAGCGCCGCAGCGAAATGGCTTCCATTGCAGCGAAATAATGACCGCTGCAGCGGTCTTGAAATGTGTAACTCTCTGTTTCTTCCATTTTGCGTCCAGCAGAAAAATAGATCGCTGCAGTGGTGGTTGGGACGCGACAGCGGAATAATACCGCTGACCGCGGAAGGGTGAATCCCCTATGTTGCCAACTCTATGAAGTTTCTCAAACGCGCCCAGCGGCTAAATGGACGTTGCAGCGGTAGATGAACCGCTGCAGCAGAAAAATAGTGCGGACATCGCTTTAGATAGCCTTGAAAATATCTCTATGAAGTTTGGCCAGCATGGCAGCGGATCGAAATCTGCTGCAGCGGAGTGAAAAATGTTGCAACGGAAAAGTGAGTGTTGCAGCGTTTCTTTTGGGTTCAGGGACTTTGCAAGTTTTGCTCCTTTTGAGACCATTTTGGATCACTATTTACAAATCGATTCAATTCCTGCAATTCAAATAACTTGCATCAAAATGTGGGATTAATTAAGCCAATTCTTGTCTCAAAATCTAATAAAATGAGAGTAAATAGTAGTACAAATCACTAGTTATCAACTCCCAAAAACTTAAGTCTTTGCTTGTCCTCAAGCAAACAAAATAGCTCCCACCTCTGTAACAAGAAAAAAAAAAGTATTTTATCCATTAATATATGATTCATCAAGCTTCAATTGGGACTAACGATTATCCTCAACCCAAATAAATTATTGACAAACTTATGCAATGATTTTCTAGCTCACTAGATCTCGTGTGACACCAAATCTTCAAGGGTTGACTAAGATCGTTATAGAGCATCTCTCTTTCACCTCAATAATTGTGGATCCTAGAATCTTCCTCCTCTACTTTCCTTGGGCTTACCTCACCATAAATATTGAACTCTCAAAATTGGATTTATCATGGGGTGCTCTCTTCACTCTCAAATGAACGCCTCAAGTCCGGCTTTTAGTACCATAAGCTTGCCCCTCGTGTAAGTCACCACTATTGTAAGCTCACTCAACTTGAGATCCTATAGGGCTTTGTCAGGATGTAATGGAAGCTTCTTGGATCAACTTTGGTCATGATGAACTTTGGTAGAAAATCTTCACTTAAGCACTCCAATTTTTTACATTTTTGCACATTTTACTCTTGACTCTTCGAGTCACACATTTTCCTTGGGGAACTTAGAGAGACTCATAGTCACTCTTTATTTTACTTTGGGATCATTTTCCTCCCTTTTTCTTTCTTTCCCATTATCTCAACCTCTTTTTCAAGCTTTTGTTTTTCTTTTGCTTTTCCTCTCACCCTTTTTCTTTTCGTTTTGGTTCATTTTGCTTTTCAACCTTTTCTTTGGCCCATTTCTTTTTATCACCAAGCCTTTCATCACTATGAAAATCCTCGTCTCTCCCCCAAACTTATGATATTTTCCTGCTTCATCAAGAGTGCTTAAGGAAAGAATGGGTGCCAAGAGAGGGTCTTTAGAGAACGGATGAAAGTTAACAACATGGTTTCTGAACAAATCAGCTCAGGCTAAAAAGGGGTTGACTAGGGATCATGTCAAGGTAGGATAAAGAGGTCTTTCAATTTCAGTAGGGAGTCAAGGAAGGCCTATGATCATCTCACAAGTCGAGCTCACTTAAGATTTCGCCTAGAAAAAACACTCGGGGCAAGTTCTAGACTTTAGGCACGACACTCGGGATATGAAATTAAAATACTCACCTCACAAGCCTTAGGATTGCTAAAGAGTATTGAGTCGAGGTCCCACAACAATCTTGGTTCAAATTGAAAACTCAAATATGGCCATGAATACCACATGACGACAGTTTCAGCCAACTCAAGACTCTAAAGGTCACAACTAGAACTAGCCTCATTTGAAATATGTCTTTAACCATAAGGACAAAGGTAAATCTGTTGGTGCCAAGTGAATCTCTATTTGAATCACATTTATTCACTACTACTTAAACGAAAGAAAACAAAAGCAAAAGAAAAAACAAAAACGAAAAAATTGACTCAATCCCTTAAGAAGGTCGTCACACCATCTATCGTAGGGAAGAGTCACCCGATTCGCACAATTTCCATCCCTGGAAAGAACTATGGCCTTAAGAAAACCAGGGGCTTATTGACAGCGCAAAAAGGAAAAGAAGAAGTTGAAAATTAAAAAGAAGCTACTAAATAAAATACGAAGTTAGACTATAAATGGAAAAAGCTAAAGAAGTTATAAAGTAGAAAATACGAAAGACCAAAAATGAATATTTACAATAGGGGATCAATATATAAATATGATAAGGTAGGGAATCTGAATATATACATACCAAAATTAAAAGTACGAAAATGAAAATAAGAAAAAGAAAAAGAGTATTAACAGTTATTACAACCCAAAATCATCGAATTGTCTGAAATTACCAACTACCAAATAGAGGCCACTCCATCCAATAAAAGCTAGCATTGTCCTCAATGCTAACTAACCAAAAATAAATCAGGGTAGAGGGGTGAGAGATAGTAAGAGTAAACTCCCTATGGTGCCTCAGACTGTATAGGTGAGGGATCAACCGGGGCTGATGAAGAAGGCACTGTGGCAGTGGTGGTAGCAGGGTCCTTTGTCTGCATGGATGTCTGTCCCTCGGGCTCCTCGAGCTGAATCTCTATGTCATCAGTCCGCGGGATGACTCTCCTACGAACTGAGGGTGATAGAAGGTATGACTCATCAACATGCGTGGCCTGCTCAGTGGGATCTGACTCTCCCAATAAAAGATCAAGGGGGATGTCCCCTGCAGCTGCTACCTTTCCCACCTTCTTCACCAAAGCTTTTTGAGTCCCTAGCATCTTCTTTTGTACCTTCTTCGTATCATCCTGGGCCTTTTTCATCTTCTTCACATACTTCCCTAAATAAGTGATCTCCGTTTTTTTCTTCTCCAGTGTCTCCATGATTTTCTTCTGGTTGTCCACCACACTCATCAATGTTTCATCCAGAGTAGGAGGCAACGCAATGGGTGTCGGAGCTGACTGGGCTGCAATTGTAGAAGATAGGTCAGAAAGTCTAGAAGATGCTACTTGCAGCCAGTTGGTGATACCAACTAAAGTTTGGGACACTTTCAGGTCTTTCTGAGGATAGGTGGATGATGATGGCACTGAGAGTGGTATGGTCATAGTAGGATCTGATGGAGGCTCTAGGACAACAGTAGCAGTGGGCCCCTCAGAAGCAATGGAGCCTTCAGCAACAACGGAAGGCTCTGTGGCTGTGGAAGTACCAGGGGCTGCAGATGTGAAGGCTTTCCCTTTTTGCTTGGGGTTGTTTGGGCCCTTTAAACTGTACCAAGAGAAAGTTGTCCGGGGATTCACAAATGTGTCAAAATCCCTCCCTTCAACCTCGTTGTCTTGGAAATACATAGTCAGGAAATTGGGAAAAGGGTAGGAGGCCTCATTCTTCTTTACTACCCATTTTATCACTCTACACATGATATTACCGATGTTAATCGCGATACTGTCCATAATAGCACCCAATATCACCGCCCTGGCAAGGGGCATATCACTGTCATGGAGTATTGGGTCTATCCTGCTGGAAACAAATGTGGCCCATCCTTTGGCCTCAAAGTTCAATGTATTCCTCTTAATTATGCCTCCAGCCAACAAATCCGGTGTATTCCCTGGAATAGCAATGGATGAAGCCAACCATGGGCGAGTCAAATCTTTCTGATTCACTTTCTCCAAGTACCGAGGCTCATCTTCATCCCCGAACCCCGCATACCTATTAAAGCATTTGCAATTGTACAAAAAATTTTGATTGCGAACTTTGGTGAGGTATGTGTCCTTTTTGGTGTATGCCTCATTTGTATAGAACTCCTTCACCACGAATTCATTGGCATCAACTACTTTGAGTGTAAAGAAGTCCCACCTCTCCCTCTCTAAAAACGGTTTCTGCACGTCGGGGTTGAGGGGTAGAAGATCCTTGATGATGAATGGTCTTTCTAGGATGAGAGATCTTTGAGGCCATGAGTCTCTAAACTGATGAAAGGCCGGTTTAGAGACAAACATGTCCTGCCATGTTGAGGGGTTTCTGGTCCTTTGAACACCAGCAGTCTGTACTTGAGTATCTCCAGCCCTCCCATCATCAGGACCCTCATCCGAGCTTTCGGGGTTGATGGAAGGAGGAACTGTTGATAGAGTTGCTGACTGGGTTGCTGCACCTGTGCCCTCTGGAGGAGTGGCACAATGGCTAGAGGACTCATCAGAAAACTCCGAGCTAGTGGGCTCGTTGATGAGTCTCCTTGGCTTTGATAATGCAGCTGCTAGAGCTGCCCCACTCTGTCCCTCCGAATCTTCCCGGGAGGGCAAGTACTCGTTGGACTCCGAATCTTCAGGACTGGCTCTTTTTCTCTTTTGTTTCTTTCTAATTGCTTGTGTCGGGAAGTTTTGTTGCTTTCCTTTGCCTCAACCCCTTGAAAGGTCGCCTCTCCCAGTTTGCTTTTCAGGACCTCCCCTTGATCTCACCATTCTCTGCAAACATGTAACAAACATTGTTAATACAGTTACCTAAGTACCAAATAAGAGTCAAGAAGCAGAGAATGAAATAGTGTAAACATAACCAAACCATTGTCAGCGGAAAAGAACCGTTGCAGCGGAATCAGGGGACTCAGACTACCCCTCTCTGAACCTCTGAAACACGGACCACGAAAAGTTGGACCGCTGCAACATTTTCCCACCGCTGACAGCGGAAATCTGGCCACTACAGCAGAAATTGCAAACTTCTGAGAGTTAATTCTATGAATATGTGAACCGCCGACCGCGTTTTATTGACCGCTGCAGTGTTACACAGGACCGCTGTCAACGGATTTTTTAACGGTTGCAGCCGAATCCTCATATCAAAAGGATAAGGTTTTGGACCTCCGTTGTCAGCGGAATTCTGTAACGTTGCAGCGGAGTTCATTAGCACAGTGCACTTAGGGCTAGGGTTTATAAAAATTTCAAAAATTTTACAAAATTACAAATATGAAGAACCCTTTACCCACATAAGGACCCAGAAAGTATTACCCCAACATTGTAACACACCTTAACAATTCAATTTCAAAGATTAGGGTTGCATTAACTCTATACAAAAATCTAACAAAGGAAAAACACAATGAAACACCCTAAAACTAAGAACAAATATTCGCTAAAGAAAAGTAAAACATGAAACATACCAGTAATTTAAGGTAGATGAAGAATGAAAAGGGTGAAATTAAAAGCCTCAAAGGAACAGTGAAGGAGTAAATGCACAGTAACTATGTAGGGTTTGTGAGTAAAGGAGTGAAAAGTGTAAAAACAATGGGGGTCCCTTAGTATATATACTAAAGGTATGGGACCCATGACCGACTTACCTAGCGCGGCAGCGTATTTTTACCGCTGTCCGCGGTTTTGCTCTTTTGAATTTGCTGAGATTTCACCTTCACCGCTGCAGCGGACTTTTGTCGCCGCAGCGGAATGCACTCCGCGATAGCGAAATAGTAAACGCTGCAGCGGATTGGAGATTCAACGAGCATGGATTTTTGCCCATTTGGACTGTTGTCAGCGGTAATATTTCCGCTACAGCGCTTGGCCACCGCTAACAACGGATTTATGACCGCTGTAGCGGAATTTTTCCACTTTGCTAGTTCCTAGATTTTTCACCTACACTGCATCCACCAAGTCCTACATCAACTTTACAATTGGTTAGTTCACAAAAATCTATCCTACCAAAAACAACCAAAATAAAGAAAAGGAAAACACTTGGGTTGCCTCCCAAGAAGCACATGATTTAACGACGCGGCACGGCGCATGTTACCATGTTCAAAATAATTTCATCAAACCCGCCACGTGGTTATCTTCAAATTTACGAAGATAATGCTTGAACCGATGCCCATTCACACGAAAATCCTCCCCATTCTTGTTTTTTAGATAAAGAGCACCAAAGGGTGTAACCAATACCACTTCAAATGGGCCACTCCACTTGGACTTAATTTTGCCCAGAAAGAGACGAAGCATAGAATGGAAAGAAATACCAAGTCCCCCATTTTGAACTTCCGGTCTTTGGAATATTTGTCGTGCATGTACTTCATATTCTCTTTGTACAAAGAAGAGCTAGCATATGCATGGAATCTAAACTCATCTAGCTCATTGAGGTGGTCCACTCTCAGATTTGCAACTGTATCCCAATCCAAGTTCAACTTCTTCAATGTCCATAGTGCCTTGTGCTCCAATTCCATCGGAAGATGACATGTTTTTCCATAGACCAACCGGTAAGGAGACATACCGATAGGTGTTTTGAAGACAGTCCGGTAAGACCAAAGAGCATCATCAAGCTTCCGGGACCAGTCAGTCCGATTAGCATTCAATGTCTTGGCCAAAATGTTCTTGATTTCATGATTAGACACTTCAACTTGGCTACTTGATTGAGGATGGTACGGAGTAGACACTTTATGATTGACTCCATACTTGGCTAGCAATGAATCAAAGGCCCTATTGCAAAAAATGAGACCCCATGTTACTTTTGACGGCACGGGGTGTTCCAAATATTGTGAAAATATTCTTCTTTAGAAAACCAACCACACTACGGGCCTCATTGTTGGGAAAAGCTACGGCTTCAACCCATTTTGAAACATAGTCCACCGCCACAAGTATGTAGGTGTTTCCACATGAACTAACAAAGGGCCCCATAAAATCAATTCCCCAAACATCGAAGATATCCACCTCAAGGATTGTAGTGAGAGGCATTTCATCTTTCTTGGATATGCCTCCCATTCTTTGTCATTCATCACACTGTTTGACCAACTCACTAGCATCCTTGCACAAAGTAGGCCAAAAGAAACCACAACTTAAGACTTTTGAAGCGGTCATTGCCCCTTCATGATGACCACCATAAGGTGAGGAGTGGAACGACTCAAGAATTGACATTTGCTCTTCTTCGGGCACACACCGCCGAATGACACAATCATTGCATCTCTTGAACAAATACGGTTCATACCAATAATAATCCGTGCTATCCCGTCTAAGCTTCTTCCTTTTGTTATTAGTGATCTCAAACGGGACAACACTTGTGACAATGTAGTTGGTGATGTCCGCGAACCATGGCATATCATGCAAAGATACAGATAGAAGTTGTTCATCCGGGAAGCTATCATTAATCTCAAGACCATCACTTGGCCTCCCTTGCTCTTCCAAACGGGAAATATGGTCGGCAACTTGATTCTCCCTCCCCTTTCTATGAACGATCTCCAAATCAAACTCTTGAAGCAATAACACCCACCGCATAAGTCTAGCCTTGGAATCCTTTTTCATCATTAAGTACTGGAGCGCCGCATGATCGGTGTGAACTATCACATTGGCGCCCATAAGGTAAGGCCGGAATTTCTCCATTGCAAAGACTATAGCCAACAACTCTTTTTCGGTGACGGTGTAATTTATTTGGGTGGAGTTCATGGTCTTTTTTGTTTACCCTTTGGCCTAAAACTGCCCCCACTTCCAATTCACTAGAATCACACATTAGCTCAAAAAGAGAGCTCCAATCCGACACGGTGATGATTGGCATGGTAGTAAGCTTTTGATTCAACAACTCAAATTCTCTCATACAATTTTCATCAAAGTGGAACTTGACATCTTTTTCCAATAGCTTGCAAAGAGGATTCACCACCTTCGAAAAGTCTTTAATGAAGCGCCGGTAGAACCCTGCATGCCCAAGAAATCTACGGACTCCCTTCACCGAGGTCGGAGGAGGAAATTTGGAAATGACCTCGATCTTGGCCTTGTCTACCTCAATTACATGCTTTGAGGTTTTGTGTCCCAGAACTATCCTTTCTTCAACCATAAAGTGACATTTTTCCCAATTGAGCACTAGGTTGGTTTCTTCACAACGGGCAAGGACTTTATCAAGATTTTAAAAGCATTCATCAAAGGAGTCCCCCACCACGCTGAAATCATACATGAATACCTCTAGAAAGTATTCAACCATATCAGTGAAAATTGCCATCATGCACCGCTGGAATGTAGCGGGTGCATTGCATAATCCAAAAGGCATCCTGGAGAAAGCAAATGTCCCATAGGGACAAGTGAATGTAGTCTTTTCTTGGTCTTTCGGAGCTATCAAAATTTGATTATAACCTAAATACCCATCCAAGAGTCAATAGAAGGCTCTCCCTGCAAGCCTGTCAAGCATTTGGTCCAAGAAAGGCAAAGGGAAGTGATCCTTGCGGGTCACTTTGTTCAATTTGCGGTAATCCATGCATACCTGCCAACCAGTGACTGTCCTTGTTGGAAAAAGCTCATTCTTTTCATTTTTTACCACGGTCATGCCACCCTTTTTTGAAACACATTGGACTGGAGAAGTCCAAGCACTATCAGAGATTGGGTAGACGACCTCAGCATCGAGCCACTTGATTATCTCTTTCTTACAACATCTTGCATTGCCTCATTTAGCCTCTGTTGGTGTTTTACGGAAGGCTTTTCTCCATCCTCAAGAATGATCTTGTGCATACAAAATGCGGGGCTTATACCCCGAATATCAGCAAGTGTCCAACATATGGCCTTCTTCCTCCTTTTTAGCACTTTGAGAGTAGAGTCTACGTGCAATTTGGTTAGTCAAGATGAAAGTATAACAGGTAAAGTATGAGAAGGACCCAAGAATTCATACCTGAGGTGTGGTGGAAGTGGCTTCAACTCCAAGGTAGGTGGCTCTTCAATTGAATGCTTTGTCGGAGGAGTTTTCCGATTCTCCAAATCCAAGGATAACTTTCGAGGACCATATGAATAAGAACCCATACCTTTTAGAGCATTGGTACACTCGATCAAGCCATCCACCACAATATCATCATGGTTCAATAAAGTTGCTTCCATGGGGTCTTCAACATTTATCATTGAGCTTGTTTCATCAATAATGACCTCGGTTACAAGGTCCATGAAAGAACACATCTCTGTGCTATTGGGTTGCTTCATTGACTTGAAAACGTGGAACACGGCCTTTTCATCGCCCACCCGGAAGGTGAGCTCACCGGCCTCCACGTCAACTAAGGCCTTCCCCGTTTCAAGAAAGGGCCTTCCCAAGATGATAGGAACTTCATAATCCACCTCACAATCAAAGATCACAAAATCCGCGGGCAAAATGAACTTGTCAACCCGTACTAACACATCATCAATGATCCCTAAAGGCCGCTTCATAGATCGATCCACCATTTGAAGACGCATGGAAGTATCCCTAGGTTGACCAATTCCCAAGGTTTTGAAGACTATATATGGCATCAAATTGATGCTAGCTCCCAAGTCGCACAATGCCTTGGTAAAATCCGCTACCAATTGTACAAGGAATGGTGAATGCCCCGGGGTATTCAAGCTTGGGTGCCATTGAGTGCACTATTGCACTCACTTGATGAGTCATTTTTATAGTTTCGCACTCCATTGACCTTTTATTTGTGACCAAGTCCTTCATGAACTTGGTATACCCGGGCATTTTCTCAAGTGCTTCAACGAAAGGAACATTGATGGATAGACTCTTCATCATGTCGATGAATTTGGTGAATTGGTTCTCATTCTTTTGCTTTGCCAACCGTTGAGGATATGGAGGAGGAGGCCTAGGCAATGGTGCCTTTGTTTTCAATACAACCGGCTCGGGCATGTCAATTACGTGTTCCCTAGACGGGTTCACGTCACTTTGCAATTCCTCCTCATAATCAAGAATGTCAATTCTCACATCACTAGTTATTGGCTCTTCCACCACATGGTCAACCTCAATCGGAACCTCATCATTTTGCAAGTCATCATCATCACCAACAACTCTCTTTTGCTTTGAAGAACTAGCCTCACCACCTCGTCCACTTCTTGTGGTCACTGCTATGGCATGACCGGTATTGTTGTTGTTGTTCCCACCCTTGGGGTTCATCATCGTATCACTAGGTAGTGATCCCTTCGGGCGTGTGTTCAAGGCTTGTGTTATTTTTCCCATTTGAACTTCAAGATTTCGAATGGAGGTGTTATGGGAGGAAAGTTGAGCATCCGAATCTCCATTGTGTTCCATCATTTGTTTGAACATTTGCTCAATTCTACCCATGTCATTACTTGAGGACCCTTGGCCTTGTGATTGATATGGGGGTGGATTGCTGGGTTGTTGGTACATCGAGGGCCTTTGAAAACCCGACCCCCGATTACCATTACCACCCCAATTGTTATGGTTTCCTCCCCATTGTTGGTTGTTGTTCCCCCAATTGCTTGAGTTGTAATTATTGTTCCAATTGCTTTGCCTTTGATTGTTCCAACTTTGGTTGTTCCCTTGATTATTCCAATTTTGATTGCTTCCTTGATTGTTCCTTTGCCCTTGAAAATTGTTGGCATACATCACATCTTCATCTTGATCACCATAAGATTCTTCTTGATTATACGCACTTACTCCTTGGTCGCATTGGTCATTGTTGTTTTGCATTTGATTCCCGCGAGACCTTCGCTTGTTCACCAAATAATTTACCCACTCCATAACATGCACTTTCTTTGGGCCTTGTATTTGTTGAAGATGTGCCTTAGCAAGTTGATTCATGGTGGTGGTAAGCTCGGCAATTGTTTGCCCATGATCTTGAAGTTCTTTGTGGAGGTTAATAACACTTGGATCACCCTGAGGCACATTTGCTCTAGTTTGCCATACCGACGAAGTGTCAGCCATTTCATCTAAGGTGTCACATGCCTCAGTGTAAGTTAGCTTCATAAAGTTTCCTCCAGCGAGTTGGTTTACCACACACTGATTTGTGGTATTGATGCCTCGGTAGAAAGTCTATTGTATCATGGCCTCCATCATGTCATTGTTTTGACACTCTTTGACTATAGTTCTGTAGCGTTCCCAAATCTCATGAAGAGGCTCATTTGGTTCTTGCTTGAAAGCCAATATTTCATCTCTTAATGCAGCTATGTGCCCACGAGAGAATAATTTAGCAATGAACTTATCCACCAACACATCCCATGTGGATATGGAATGGTTGGGGAGTCGTTAAAGCCAATCTAGGGCTTTCCCTCGGAGAGAGAAGGGAAATAGCCTAAGCCTTAAGTCATCCTCTGAGACGTTTGTTTGCTTGCTTCCCCAGCAGGTATCAACAAACCCCTTTAAATGCTGGTAAGCATTCTGGTAGGGAGCTCATGTGAAATACCCACGCTGCTCCAAGGGTGTCAGCATCACATTTGTGATTTGGAAGTTGCCCGCCCGGATTCTAGGCGGGACAATAGCACTTGCGTACCCCTCGTTTGGAAGCACCCGAGGGGTAGCTCTGGGAGGTGGAGACGGTGGAGGGTCTGGAATATCATCATTAAGATTGGCCTGTCGGCCTCATCTTGGAGGTGGAGGTACTTGATTCAATTCATCCTCCCCGTTGTCATATACCTCCTCCCCTCGTATGATATTGCCTAAAGGATCCGCCATATGCACTTGTATTGAATTTAATCTAAATGAAACTATGAACTAGCTAACTAATATCTTTATTTGTGGATTTTCTCAGTTGATAAAGGGACTAGGGTTGTGATTTCCTCCTAGGTGAGTGACTAATGGATCTAAAATTGATAATGAACTTGTGAAATATGGGTGAAAGGCATAACCTCATGCAAAGTTTCTCACCCACTACCTCTCGGTAATATGGGTGACTTTACCCAATTTGGCCTTTTAAGGCACAATTGGGGGTTTTCATTTATGCACATGAATTGGCTCAAGTCGGGTGTGGTTATCTCTAGCATTCACCCTTTTATTGGGGCTATCAATCTCTTGAGTTTTTCCCCAAACCTTGTTAGCTCAATTACCTAGACTTAGGTCCTCTTTCTCAAGAGTGACCCTAGTCATTAAGGCTTGAAATAGTGCTTCCAACCACTAAATCTGAGATTTATGCACAAATTAAGTTAAATACCAAACAGCCACACACATAATCATCCAAAATTGAAAACCCATTAATTACCCACACTAGGTTTGAGTCACAACCCTAGCTTAAGGGTCTAGCTACTCATATTTGAAGAAGAAACACAAGTAGAAGATGAAACTAAACTCATAAATGTAAAAATACAAGATAATAATTGAAGAACTATGGATAAAGCTAAGCTAAAATTACTCGAGGTAGTCAAAAAACACTATTCACGTGTTCTCCAAACGGCTCCCCTCCTAAAATATGAGAAAAAGATCTATTTATACATGGCTGAAAATACTGGACAAAATTGCCCCTACGGAGAAGCCGCTCCCAGCGTATTTGTGAGCACCGCGGCGAAATGGCTTTCGCTGTAGCGGAATAATGACCGCTACAGCGGTCTTGAAATGTGTAGATCTCTGATTCTTCCATTCTACGTCTAGCGGAAAAATAGAACGCTGCAGCGGTTGCTGGGACACGGCAGCAGAATAATACCGCTGACCGCGGAAGCGTGAATCCCCTATGCTGCCAACTCTCTGAAGTTTCTCAAACGTGCCCACCGGATAAATGGACACTGCTGCGGTAGGTGAACCACTGCAGCAGAATAATAGTGCGGACAGTGCTTTAGATAGCCTTAAAAACATCTCTCTAAAGTTTGGCCAACTGGGCAGCGGACAAGAATCCGCTGCAGCGGAGTGACAAACACTATAGCGGAAAAGTGAGTGTTGCAGCGTTTCTTCTGGGTTCAGGGACTTTGCAAGTTTTGCTCCTTTTGAGACCATTTTGGATCAATATTTACAAATCGACTCAATTCCTGCTATTCAAATAACTTTCATCAAAATGTGGGATTAATTAAGCCAATTGTTTCCTCAAAACCTAAGAAAGTGAGAGTAAATAGTAGTACAAATCACTAGTTATCAGGTTTGGGATCGAGATCAATCCCGACGAAATTAAAGCCATCGAAGAGATCACCGTCGTGGATAGTGTAAAAGTCGTACAATGGCTTACCGGACGGATAGCCTCTTTAGGCTAATTTATCTCGACGTCATCAGATCGGAGTCACGGGTTCTTCTCCATACTCAAAAAGAAGAATGATTTTGCATGGATTTCGAAATGTCAGCAAGCATTGGAGGAGTCAAAGCGGTACCTGTCGAGCCCACATGTGCTTCACACCCCGAAGGCGGATGAAAAACTATACTTGTACTTGGCTGTATCCGAGGTAGCGGCTGGTTCGAGAAGAGAAAGGTACACAATTTCCTATTTATTATGTAAGTCGAACCTTAAGAGATGCTAAAACCAGGTATCCACATTTAGAGAAGTTAGCACTTGCATTAATAAGCGCATCTAGAAAATTGAAGCCATATTTCCAATGTCATCCGATATGTGTGTTAACCACGTACCCACTTCGAAATGTTTTGCATAAGCCTGAGTTATCGGGACGATTTCCCAAATGGGCCATCGAACTTGGTGGGTACGATATTGAATATCAACCCCGAAAGATTATCAAGTCTCAAACTTTGGTAGACTTCATGGTAGATTTTACACCTACCCTCGTACCCGAGGTAGAAAAGGAACTTCTACTAAAGACGGGTACATCATCGGGGGTATGGACCCTCTTCAGCGACGGTACCTCGAATGTGAAAGGGTTTGGGCTCAGCGTTGTCTTGAAACCACCTACGGGCAGTGCCATTAGACAATCTATCAAAACTTCTAGATTAAATAATAATGAGGCTGAGTACGAGGCCATGATTGCAGGTCTCGAATTAGCCAAGAGACTGGGAGTGGAGGTCATCGAGGCCAAATGTGACTCTATGTTGATGGTAAACCAAGTAAACAAAAGCTTCAAAGTTCGAGAAGATAGAATGCAAAGATATTTGGACAAGTTTCAAGTGACATTGCACCGCATCAAGGAGTGGACGTTGGACCATATACCTCAGGAGAAAAACAGTGAGGCCGACGCACTTGCGAATTTGGGGTCGTCGTTCGAGGAAGATGATATTGTCCCGGGGACTGTTGTCCAATTGTCGAGATTCATGGTTGAAGAAGGTCATGCAGAGATAAACTCTACAAGTTTGACGTGGGATTGGAGGAATAAACATACCGAGTATTTGAAGCACAGAAAGCTCCCTTCGGACCCTAAAGAGTCGAGATCCCTACGAGCCAAAGCAGCCTGATTCACACTAGATGAAAATAGGACGTTGTACAGGAGGACCTTCGATGGACCATTGGCAGTATGATTAGGATCAGGGGACACCGATTATGTTTTACGAGAAATCCATGAAGGTACTTTTGGGAACCACTCTACCGCTGACTCTTTGATTCATAAAGTAATTAGAGTTGGGTATTACTGGGATAGCATGGAGAGAGATACTAAGGAGTTCGTTCAAAAGTGCGACAAATGCCAGAGATTTGTGCCAATGATCCATCAGCCCGGTGAACAACTCCATTCAGTCCTATCCCCGTGTCCATTCATGAAGTGGGGGATGGACATCGTCGGCCCCCTGCCAACGGCACCGGGTAAAGCTAAATTCATTTTGTTTATGACTGACTACTTTTCCAAGTGGGTTAGAAGTGAAGGCCTTCGAGAAAGTAAGAGAAAAAGAAGTCATAGATGGGATCACATCGTGTGTCGATTTGGGATACCCGCTGAAATAGTATGCGACAATGGGAATCAATTTATCGGCGGAAAGGTGACAAAGTTCCTCAAAGAACACAAAATAAAGAGGATCTTATCAACGCCATATCACTCGAGCGCAAACAGCCAGGCCGAATCCACAAACAAAACTATCATCCAAAACTTGAAGAAAAGGTGGAGTGATGCTAAGAGGAAATGGAGATAAGTGTTGCCCGAGGTACTGTGGGAATATCGAACGACGCCAAAATCTAGCACGGGAGAAACTCCATACTATTTGGTGTATGGTTCTGAAGCATTGATTCCAGTCGAGGTCAAGGAACCTAGCGTCAGGTTTCAGCACACAGCCGAGGAATCAAACCACAAGCCTATGAACACTAGCTTCGAACTATTGGATAAAAAATGAGAAGTTGCGCTTGTTCGGATTACTGCACAAAAGCAAAGGATCGAGAGGTAGTATAACATGAGGGCCAACCTTCGCCACTTCAGAGTCGGGGACTTATTTATAAGGAAAGTCACCCTCAATACTCGAGGCCCAGATGAAGGGAAGCTAGGCCCAAATTGGGAAGGACCATATCGAGTCATCGGAGTCCTTGGAAAGGGATCTTAAAAACTTAGCACGATGGAAGGCGAACAATTGCCAAACAATTGGTATGTATCACTACTCAAACGATATTATTTCTAAGGTATGATCTCCTCCTTTTTCCATTTGTATTCGAGACTAACTCATTGTAGGTGTTCGATCAAAGACGTCGAGACACCCTTCAACTCGAAGACCTTAGGTTCTAAAGCATGTGTTTCACTCTTTTTTCCTTAGATCGGGTTTTATCCCAAATGGGTTTTTCCGGCAAGGTTCTTAACGAGGCAACAACTATATGCTACCTAAGAGGAATACAACAGTATCCAAGACTTCAATTTTCAATCAACCTCTAATATTAAGGGGATCACCCTCAGAGACTGGACTAACATTTCGAGGAAAATACTTCACACCTAAGAGGGTCTCGATAGGAAAACTTTGTAATGGGACTAACGGTCAAAGAAACTGTGTCCATATAGAATAACCGAGCCCCGACGGCAAAACATGTACGCATGAATGAGTTATTTAAAGAAGCACTATTACACACTTTATGTCTTGAAGAAATTTTCTACTCCATACTTATGATTCTATATGAGAAAAAACTCAAGATCCGAAACACAAGTACATCTCGACTACTCGGGGACTATCATCAAAAGTCAACACATTCGAATTATGTAAACTCGAACTCGTAAGACCTCAAAGAGGCATCCCTCGACGTAAAGTCCAAGGCCATCACACTCGGGGACTAACATCTCGAAAAAGTTTGAAATACTATCGGGAAACAATTCTGAAAGACACGCCCGAAGGTTACGGCCATATTAAAGGCTACGGTCACATGGAAAAGCTGCGGCGAAAATAATGTAGCTCGAAGACGTCCAACATCCGCCACGAACTAAAGGCCTTCAAATACTTCAAATACTTCAAAACACCGATTAAATAAAGGCTACCCTCGGTTAAATAATCAAAGGGCTTCGATAAAATCAGCCCTCGAGAAAACCTCAAGAGGTATCAAAACTATGTATACACGAACTGATGTTAAGGCATTAGAGACAAAACAGGTCCTATTGACACGAAACCTTCGGGAAAAAACCCAATGGGTGAAAGATGCGTGCAAAAGGAACAAACATGAAAAACATAAAAAAAATTACTAAGTCTTTTTAGCCGAAAAAGGGAATTAAAATAGCCATCTTTTAGATGCCATAACGGCCCGACTTAAAAGAGCCTAAGGGCCGATACACTAAGGATTCAAGACTTCGTCTTCGCCCCATTTGAACCCAAGGGTTTGATTACCCCGAGCTCAAACAAACATTTTTATGGCTCGAAGGCTTGTCACCATTAGACACTAAGGGTATATACCTCGTAGGTTCGAACCTGGTCGCGGAAACTTCAAAGAAACCACTCAAGGAGGAATCTCAAAAACACCGTTCGAAGAATGAAATTATTACAAAAATCGTAAATCAAGGAAGATTGAGAAAGCATTCAAGGAAACTTCTTCTTTTATATATGCATTCAAAAGGTGGCATGTACAAGAGTTCAACAAAAAAGAAAATACAAAGAGGAAATTCCTATCTACACCAAGGCAGCATCCCCCCCTCGGGGGCAGCTTCTCCTCCTGGAACTGCTGCTCCCTCGGGGGAAGCCTCTTCATCGGGAGTGGTCTCTTCTTTGGCCCCCTCTTTATTTCTGGATCCTCCTTGGCCACCTTCGATATCATCATCATCATCGGATGAGAGAATAAACTTTGCATCAGCTTCATCCGCTTTTGCTTGGGCTACCTCCTTAATAATATCGAAGCCCCTAGAGTGAATCTCCTCGAGAGTATCCCTCAAGATTGACACTTGGCATATTCGTTGCTTCTCTTTTTCTGATCAACGACTTCTCTCATATCCGTTTGAGAAGCTTCGGTGTCCCTCAAATATATAGCTACAGTTTTATCAGCCGTAATTTGAGTCTTCTTAGCCTCGTCCCTAGCTTCAGCAACTTCGGCTTCGGCTTTGGCAAGTTTAGCCTCGAGCTCGGAAATTATATCGAATTGGGTCGAATTTCTCTCTTTGACACTTCTTAGTTGAGCCTGATCCGCTGCCAATTTGGTTTATGCAGCCTCCTTCCCCACAGCAAGAATGTCCATCTTTTCTTTCCATTGGTTGCACTCGGCATTGACCCGGCTAACCTCACCTCGAAGCTGCTCAACCATCTCCAGCTTTTTTTGCAGCTGAGACATCGAAGTGTTAGCTTCAACGGTTGGGACGAAAAAGGCCATACTCTTTCAAAACTATAGTTACCTACTTGTCCAGCTCGACCTCATATTCTCGAGCCTAGGTCAACTCTTCCCGAAGGCCTTTGAGCTCCTCCTCCTTTTGATCACAAAGGAGCTTCAGGGTTTTTCCTTCACCCAGGGAGCTATTCAGCTCAACCTCACACTGGCTCAACTCGGCCTTAAACTTGGTAAAGTCCTACAAAGAAAGGAAATGATCAGTTGAAGTAAAATGGAAAAATGGAGATTGCAACATTAAGAGTTAAGGCCTACCTTAGAGAAGAGACATTGGGCCTCTTCGAAGGTCGAAGACGCATTGACAAGATCGGCATCATCAACTTCAGCGAAATAACTCTGGAAAGGATCATCCTCACCAGGGAGTCCGCCCAAGTCAGGAGTTTTCAGGGCCCGGACTTCTTTAATGTCCTCCTCGGAGTAAGCTGGGAACGATGGGGAGTGACCTGTCATCATGGCCTCGGGGATTTCCCCCGAGGTGCTCTGATCGATTGCAAGGGCTTTAGAATTTCCCCCTTTAGCGTGCTTACCGAAGGTTGAGAAATGACCACGACGTTAGGAGACTCGGGGTCTTCGTCCTTATCTTCTCCCAGGGTCCCTTCATCACAAAGTTGAATCTCGGTATCGATGTGTTTGACAACCTCGATTGATTTTTTGGTTCGAGTCACCAGGGTCGAATCCTCGACCTCATCATTTTTGTCATCCAAGAATTGGTGGACTGAGTCTATGTCCACATTGATGACGACGTTCTTCCTGCGTCTCCGGACAGGCCCTGCTTTATTTTGTGGGTCTTCAGGATTCGAAGCCCTTTTTCTCTTATTTTCTTTCTTTGATTTCAAGACCGGGGACTTGATCTTCTCCCCAGAAGAGGCCGGCCTCATTTGGATAAATCTCCGATGCCTGCATAAATTAAAGCTAAGTGTTAGAAAAGAAGCCACCCCAATAAAGAAGAAAGTGGCAGAGATCTTACCATGGTGTTTGGCTTCCCTTGCGTTTGTCATATCAGGAGGTGGAGGCTAGCTTCCAGACCCAATCCTCTATATTGGGGACCGCATGAGGCATCCAAGGGACCACTTCAAATAAAGGAAAGAACGTTATGCAAAGTCTAGTAAAAATGCAGAAATATGATAAGGAAACGGGCTCCACTTGCGGTCGAAGTTCCACTTCTTAGGGAAGAACATTTGCTCCTCGGGGATGACATTGGTATTCCTCACTCGAATGAACCGGCTCATCCAGCCTCGAGCCCTATCCTCATCATTGTTGGAAAAGAAAGATTTGGTCGACCAGCGTTGTAGTTTGATCAACCTTTAGAAATGTTGAGGCCGGTATAAACGGATGAGGTGGCTACGGGTGAATTCGAGCCCCTCGACCATGCTGGTAAAGTATCGAAGCATTATCACTATCCATCAGAAAGACGGGTGAATCTGGCCAAGAGTAACTTGGTACCTTTTTCATAAGTCGATCACTATTGGATCGAGAGGACCCAACTTGAAGGGGTAAGTCTACACACTTAAAAACCCCTCCACGTAGGTGTAATGTTCTCCTCTCGGGTGGGGATCTATACCACGACCCCTTCCCCCCAGCCACTGTCCTTTTTCATGGCATCGGTGTGGGCCTCTTGTATCAAGCAGATGTATCTCAAAGCATGCCCACACCAACCGAGAACATCGGGCGAATTCTCGATGATGAAGTCTTTCTGTAGGGTACAGCCACCAGGACCGATCTCGTGAAGGGCCGGCGCCTTACCGCCGACCGGACGGGACGAAGAAGAGGAAGTTCCCTCTTTTTGATGGAAAGTTTTAGAGGTTTTAGCCATTGATTCTGGTTGAGAGAAGCAGAAGGAGATAAGATTTGACAGATTTTAACGTTGAAAAGGCGGAAGAACTGGTGGCGGAAAGAGAGAAGATAGAAAGAAGAATAGATTAGGGGAGTTGTAAATAGAAGTAAAAGTCCTTAATTAGGTGAGTAACTGAGTATTTATAGGAAATCATTGACCGTTCGGTGGCGCTAGTGGTGACCAGCACTAACGCGCATTTAATGTTTTGGGAAAACATACAGACGGGATGTTCCAAGTCACTTCAAATGCTTACGTCATGAGAATGATGTCATTATCTAGGACTTCGGAAAGTCAAAACTCAAATCGTTTCATATTATTTTATTCTAAGAAACATGGGGACTATCTGTATACGGTCGAAATCGGGTGAACCCGATTTCGTGGGGTCGAGGAGCTACTCCGAGCCCGAGTTTGAACTAGTTCAAGCGAGACCAATAGGCCGAGATCGAACCTGACGATGAAGCGCAAGGCTCGAAGAACCAAGCACGTGATACTAAGGTCGAGTGTGGCCTTCCTCGGGATAATGTCGTTATGGGTTTAAAACAGAATGGGCGGGATTTTCACAGTGGCACAAAGATCAAGGCTTAAATCCCCGAATAGATTCGTACGAGTTTGTACAAGGCAGTTAGACAGCTGTACAAATTAGATTCCTTTCCAGAAATAGGAATGTACCTTATTTGGGACTCCCCTATTATATAAAGGGGAGACCATTCATTTGTAAACATCATCAATCATCGACAAAGAATACATACACTTTTACTTTTGTGCTCATATCTCATCAGAAATTAGCTTTATTATATTCTCTTTACTTTACTTTACTATTCATCTGAGTCCTTCCCGAGGCTATCTTGGCTCAAGGTCGAGGCCTTTCGATACGTTGGTTTGATCTATCTCACTCACTTAATTCAAATATTTATCTTCCTTCTTATCAATTAGTCTTGGAATAAATCACAAATCTTTAAGACCTCATTATAAGTTTAATTGTTACTCAGATATTACGGTAAACAATACGGTCGAAACCGGACTCATTTATTGCATGACAGATCGGTATTGAAACGTAATGGATTGAAGATTGACCCCGGGTTCATCGAACCAATGCATGAGGTTAGAACATATGTCTTCAAGATCATCGAGTCGTTGGCCCCGGAACCGACCCCGACTTCAAATGAGCTCGAGGAAACATTATCAGACCAAATAATTAAAGGTCGAAATATCCGTAACCGGTCGCATATCACGGTGGGAATCTCGGCACGTATCACTGAGAAACTGATTAATTAGCAAATCATGAGATTTTTTTACCTTATATAGAATTGTACCTAATATAGGACTCTCCTACTATATAAAGAGGAGGATCTGATTATTTGTAAAGGGAATTGTTACATCCACTCAGAAGAATTATACTGTCATTTTCTCTTTAAATTCTATTTCAATTGTATCTTGACTGTGATCGAAGTACTTACTGTTCAAGGAGAACCCTTCTCCCAAGGTTGTTACTGTCTAATTCGTATGGTTTGAACTTACTTTATCATTCATTATTTTCAATTATAATTTAACTTATCGCTTTGTGTCAATTTAATCCACGCATCCTTAACCACTTACAAATTTAATTGTTATCCAATTTTTAGGGTAAACAGTTTGGTGCACCAAGGGGATAAGGATGATAGTGGTTCTTTGATACAAATTTCAATAAGACACACATTTTACACTTGTTCTTTAGAGTGTCTCTGATTTCAGGATAAAAATGCCGAACTCCCAATCAGCGCCCTACACGTTAACAATGATTTCGACCACCATGGCGAAACCGATAACGTGGCGCCCGAGAATGACGTGCCACGGTCGATCTCGACAAAGTCCTGGCTGCAGATCTAATTGATGTCAGCTCACATGTGACCACCAACGCGAGTTTGCCCACCGATCCTGAGGACAATGTTCGTAGGGATGTTTGATCAGCCGCTAAAAGCACACACAGTAGCGAAGATGGTGGAATCAACTTGCAGGTGATCTTCGAAATGTTACAAGCTCGGCAAGCGGCGATAACCATACTCAGAACCAGATTTGCCCGCCAAGTAGGATTGAGCCCGAGCAATCTCAGGAAGTTGTTCACATAATTGAATCGGCTTCAAGGAGATCGAATGAGAAGGAATCGGGGACCAATCCGGTAATCATGAAGATGCACGACGAACTGACAAAGCGGATTGAGTCAGGAGAAAAGAAGATCGAGGCAAACGAAAAGGAGGTGGAGACCTACAATTCAATGGTCGATCAAATCACAGGCGCGACGTCGATATTGAAAGCCCTGGACTTCAAGAAGTTTGTGCAGAAACCTTTTCCCCCGAGCGCGGCGACCAAGTTGATCCCTAAGAAGTTCCACATGCCCGAGATTCCTAAATAAATGGAACGACTGACCCGAGTGAGCAGGTTACCTCTTACACATGTGCCATCAAAGGGAATGATTTGGAGGACGATGAGATCGAACCAGACTTCCTTAAGAAATTCAGAGAGACCCTGTTGATGGGAGCTATGATATGGTATCATAATTTACCACCTAATTCTATAGACTCATTTGCTATGGTTGCACTCTTTCGTGAAGGCACACGCCGGGGCTATCAAGGTCGAGACCATAAAGTCGGACATTTTCGAAATAAGGCAGAAGGACAATGAAATGCTCAAAGATTTCGTGTCCCGGTTTCAAATGGAACGAATGTACCTACCATTGATCGCTCATGATTTGGCCATTTAGTCTTCACCCAAGGGCTCGACATTCGAAGCTCTATGGCTTTGCAGCAGTTGAAGCAGAATCTCATACAGTACCCAGTCGTTACTTGGGCCGATGTGTATAACTGGTATCAATTAATATCAGGGTCGAAGACGATCAACTTGGGCCTCCTTCTGGGTCTGTTTATCCTCTCAGACACATCGACAGAATCAAGAGACATATTGAGTGTGAACCGAGGTCAAATAGATCTCGGTATCAGCCATATAATGGAGATCGAAGAAGAAGTGGGCCCGGGAAAAGTTCTATGCCAAATGAAAGGAGAAGTGATCGAGGTCAGCACTCGAGGACTCATGAGCAAGAACGGTTTTGACA
The DNA here is from genome assembly GCA_005239495.1 of Nicotiana undulata. Classification (NCBI taxonomy): domain Eukaryota; kingdom Viridiplantae; phylum Streptophyta; class Magnoliopsida; order Solanales; family Solanaceae; genus Nicotiana; species Nicotiana undulata. Next base: position 70,282 of record ML277694.1, read on the forward strand.
GGCCTATCTCACATAAAGAAGCACCAAGGTTATCGGAGAATTACTTTAATGTTGATGCGAATGCCATTTTATCGGCTATCGGATGCATCAAAGATACCAAATGGCCCCGACCTTTACAATCTGATCAATTCCAAAGGGATCCTAACCAGATGTGCGAATACCATGGCACTCATGCACACATGACAGAAGATTGTCGACAATTGCGAGAGGAAGTAGCCCGGTTGTTCAACAATAGACACCTTCCAGATTTTCTGAGCGATCAGCCAAGAATCATTTCAGAAACATGGACTCTAACAAACAGACCAAACCATAATAACCTCAACACGTCATTAACATGATTATCGGTGGAGTCGATCCCCTCAAGGGCCAATGATTAAGCGCACCAAAGTGTCCATCACAAGGGAAAAATGAACTCGAGATTACATTACGAGGAACCTTGTCTTTCAGCGATAAGGACGTAGAGGGGAACTTGCAACCTCATAACGATGTGTTGGTAATATATGTACTCATAAATAAATCTGGAGCTAGGCGTGTGTTAATAAATCCAGGTAGTTCATCCAACATCATGCGGTCCAGAGTCATAGAACAACTCGGTCTTCAAGATCAATTCATGCCCGCAGTCCGAGTTCTAAACGGGTTCAACATGGCATGTGAGACTACAAAAGGGGAGATAACATTACCAGTCAATGCCGTTGAGACCATCCAGTAGGCCAAGTTTTATGTTATCGAAGGTGACTTAAGGTACAATGCCCTGCTTGGGAGACCATGGATCCACAACATGAGGGCAGTGCCCTTGACTCTTCACCATATATTTAAGTTCCCAATGCTGGGAGGTATTAAGACAATTTACATGGAACAACCGGACACAAAAGAGATGTTTGCAGTAGAGGAATTGATGCTGATATCAACACTCGCAGCGTCAAAGGTGCCAAGTTCAGGAGCAAAGCAAGAGGCTAAATAGCAATCACTAACACTAGCCGCAACCCAACCGGACAAGCAGAGGACTGATGAAGACGATGATTATGGGGAACCCCAATCTTTTATTGTCCCCGATGACTCCAACGCTATTAAATCGACGGTCGAAGAGCTGGAACAATTCATTTTGATAGAACACCTACCCGATCAGAAGGTAAACCTAGGCACGGGGCTAACTCCCGAGCTCGGGAAAAAAACTCATTCAATTTCTTATAGCTAACATAGATTGTTTTGTTTGGTCCCATCTTGATATGACATGGATCTCACTGGAGATAACCACTCACAAGCTAAGCTTGGACCCAAAATTTCATCCGGTCAAACAGAAAAGGAGGCCCAGCCCGAGGTCAAGCAATCTTTCATCAAGGACAGGTATCTAAACTCCTCAAAATAGGGTCCATCCGGGAGGTTAAATACCCAAATTGGTTAGCAAACGTAGTGGTAGTCCCTAGAAAGGGAAACAAATTAAGAATGTGTGTAGATTGTAAGGATTTAAACAAAGCATGTCCCAAGAACTCCTTCCCTCTGCGCAACATCGATCGCATGATCGATGACACGGTTGGCCATGACATCCTCAACTTTCTCGATGCCTATTCCAGGTACAACCAAATACGGATGGACCCGGATGATCAGGAGAAAACCTCCTTCATTACTATGTACGACATGAACTGCTATAACATGATGCCACTCGGATTAAAAATGTTGGTGCCACTTATCAACGCCTAGTAAACCGGATGTTTGAGGAAAATAGAAAAATTGATGGAGGTTTATATTGACGATATGTTGATTAATTCCCTGTGAGCAGAGGACCATTTAAAACATTTGCAGGAAACTTTCAGCATTTTGAAGAAGTACAATATGAAGTTGAACCCAGAGAAATGTGCGTTCGGAGTCGGATCATGTAACTTCCTCAGGTTCAAAGTATCCAAATGAGGAATCGAGATCAACCCCGAAAAAATCAAAGCCATCGAAGATATCACGTTCGTGGACAATGTGAAGGTCGTGCAAAGATTAATCGGACACATAACCGCCCTAAAACGATTCATCTCGAGGTCCTCGGATAAAAGTTGTCGATTCTTCTCGTTACTCAAGAAGAAGAAGAACTTTCATGGACCCCGGCATGTGAACGGGCCCTGGAGGAACTCAAATGGTATTTATCAAGCCTATTGGTACTTCACACACCGAAAGCAGATGAACAAATATACATGTAAGTCCTGGTCCGAGAAGAACAGGAACATAATTTCTAATTTATTATGTTAGCAGGACCCTAGTTGAGGCCGAGACTAGGTACCCTCATGAGATCGGTGGTGGAAGAAGATCATGTTGAGATAAACTACAAGCCTGACTTAGGATTGGTGGGAAAAATATGTAGAATATCTGAAGACTGGAAAATTTCCCTCGGATCCAAAAGAATCGAGGGCCATGCGTACAAAGATTGCCTGGTTTTACTTGCCCAAAGACAGAACCTTGTTCAGAAGAATGTTTGATGGCCCACTGGAAATATGTCTAGGACCAAGAGATACTGAGTACGTTCTGAGGAAAATTTACAAAGGCACCTGTGGAAATCATTCGTGCACCGTATCATTAGTTCGAAAGGTAATCAGAACAGGCTATTACTGGATCGATATGGAAAAATACGTGAAGGAGTTGTACAAAACTGTGATGGATGCCAACGAAATGCTTCGATGATACACCAACCCGAGGAGATTCTGCATTCGGTTTTGTCGCCATGGTCGTTCATGAAGCGGGAAATGCACATCGTTGGCCCCCTTCCATGGGCACCCAGTAAGGCTCAATTTATTTTGTTTATAACTGACTATTTTTCTAAGTGGGTGGAAGAACAGGCGTACGAAAAGGTCAAGGATAAGGAGGTCATCGATTTCATTTGGGATCACATCATATGTCGGCTTGGAATGCCGGCCGAGATTGTGTGCGATAATGGAAAACAATTCATCGGTAGCCGTATCAACACCCTACCACCCTAGTGGGAACGGACAAGCGGAATCAACTAATAAAACCATACTCTACAACCTTAAAAAGAGGTTGACCGAAGGCAAAGTAAAATGGAAGGAAATCCTACCCGTAGTCTTGTGGGCATATTGGAGGACCTCGAAGTCCAGTACAGGGGCCACTCCGTTCTTATTGGTTTACAGCGTCGAAGCTCTAGTACCTGTCAAAGTCGTAGAACTAAGTATCAGATTTTGATATGCAATAAAGGAATCAAATAACGAGGCAATGATTACAAACTTGGAGCTATTGGATGAAAGGCGCGAAGCTGCCCTTGTTCGGTTGGATACCTAAAAGCAACTGATTGAGAGATATTACAATAGAATGGCCAACCTTCGATACTTCAACGTCGGAGACTTAGTACTAAGGAAGGTCATGCTAAACACCCAAACCCGAACGAGGGAAGTTTGGGGCCGAACTGGAAAGGACCATACCATATTATCGAAAGCACCGGAAAGGGGTCCTACCAGCTCGGAACGATGAACGACGAGAAACTGCCGAGCAATTGGAATATAACTCACCTGAAACAATATTATTGCTAAGGTACGACCCCATTCGTTTTCTTTTACTTATACTTTTGGACTAACTCTTTCATGTAATCTACAAGGAGCACTACAAAAATTTTAGTCCTTAAAGCACACATTGCACTCTTTTTCCCTTAAACCGGTTTTGTCCCAAATGGCTTTTCCGGCAAGGTTTTTAACGAGGCAACAGTGGATCCAAAACTTTGACGAGGCCAATGTGTATTGGAATTTCCTGCTCATACTCTGTCAAATTCTAATATAGTTTAAGATACTGTCCCACAGATACTGGATAATCTCTGCTACAGACTTGTAATACTTTAACTACTATTTGAGAGAATCAAATTGATGAAAAGTGAGTGAGGTTTAAAACTTGTTAATTACTTAAATAAACAAATAACTTTGGGAAGATTTACAATTAAAAAAGAGTTGGGAATCGTTGAATTCACTTGATAATATTACTATAATAAAATCTCAATTTCTACATTTATTTCTGTAACGAATAATTGATTATTTCTAATACAATTATATTTTGCTCACTAAGAAATAACTGATTAATAACACTCCGTGAGAATTGTTAATTAATCAATTTAAGACTAGTGACGTTTAAACCAAAATATTTTTCTTGCTTGAATTGTGCTAAAGGAAAGTAAAAACTTCGTGAGAATATTTTTACTAAGGATTAATAATCTTTCCTACAATAATTTCTCCGTGATAATTAAAACTGAGGCAAGCAAGATTACTGACTTGAAATAATAATTTGTTGAAAAATTACTTTCATACTACTATTTTATTCATCAGTTATTATATATTAATTTTGCTCCGCGAGAATTACAAAATTAATATATGAGTAACTTAGAGATAAATATTGATGTGATGATATATTAATTAAAAACCATCATTTCAGCACAGTATGAAATGTAAATAAAACGATTCAAGCCAAGAATATATAAAAACTAAGATAGTATTATAAAATATATCAAGTTTCATCAACTATCCCAATAAAAAGAGATTACTCCATTATGGAGTAGAAAAGCTAAAAAGGATATTTAGTTCCAATTATTTTTAAAATTGTACTCTTTTTATTCAAGAAGTTTGACCTCCCTCTAATTTTTTTGTTTTCTTTATTTGATTTGCGTTTTCTTTGGGGACTTAGATTCAAATTTAATGTGTCTCACAACCGAGAACAATTAGGGGGCTCATTTTGGTTTTGGGTCTGCGACGAATAGGTTCAAGAGATGACAGAATTAAGGATACCCACCAGAAAGACTAATCCAATCCATAAGGATGTACCAGAAAATACAACATTTTTGTTACTTGACCAGCCAAAGACTAGAAATATTTTTACTATAAGGAAAGAAAAGAAATAAGACCAAGACCAGTTCTTGTCTTACAAAGATTGGATATCCTTATACAAAGAGATCTTGCTATTTATAGAAAAAGATGAGTAGCTTTTGTCATGTTCCATTTTTGCGAATGTGAAATCCATGTATGCGAAGTGACCTTTGTGTATGTAGATTCCGTATATGCAACTATGGCACTTGTAATTCACTCTTGACTTCATGAGTTAGTCTTGCAAATGTAGGTTCCATGTATGCGAATGTGACCTTTGCAAATATAGATTCCACACATGCATATATGACTATTTTGCTTCCATTCATGATTTCATGGGTTACACTTGCAAATGTAGGTTCCATGTATGCGAATGTGACCTTTGCAAATATAGATTCCACACATGCATATATGACTATTTTGCTTCCATTCATGATTTCATGGGTTAGACTTGCAAATGTAGGTTCCATGTATGCGAATGTGACCTTTGCAAGTATAGATTCCACACATACATATATGACTCTTTTGCTTTCATTCATTACTTCATGGGTTAGACTTGCAAATGTAGGTCCGTGTATGCGAATGTGACTTTACGTATATAGATTCAACACATGCATATATGACTCTTTTGCTTCCATTCATGACTTTGGGTGTCACGATCCAAATTCCCAACCTTAGGGATTGTGATGGCGCCTAACACCCCACTTGCTAGGCAAGCCAATGTTAGAATTTGATTAGCTATTTTCCTTTGATTATTTACTTAAACACAATAAAATAATTTTAAAGTAAATTAAATCTAATGATTTCCCAGCGAATAACTTCATAACTAAAATATTAACCAAATAAATAAGTAACCCGAGCCACTAACTAAATATATATAACTCTAGGACTACCCAGGGTCTGGTGTCACAATTCACGAACTTCTAAGAATACTACAAATAATAGGTTGAAAGAAATTAATATATATCTGTTTTGAGAAAAATAAAACAGTCCCATGAACTAAGAGAAGACTCCGGGGATTTGCGAACGCCGACAGATATACCTCGTGTCTCTGAATGATGGATATCCGCTCCTAAAAATCTCTAATGCTGGTCGGTACCTGGATATGCACAGCAGTGTGCAGAGTGTAGTATCAGTACAACCGACCCCATGTACTGAGTAAGTGTCGAGCCTAACCTCGACAAAGTAGTGACGAGGCTAAGGCGGGACAATTATAACTTAACATGTGACAATATATATATAATAACGCAAAAAACAATTCTACGCGAATAAGAAAAATATAACTGAATCAATAATTAAAATAACTCAGTCGCCTATTCCAGGCCTCAACTGTCACCAAAATCTCACATAAATTTCCAACACTTCCAAAGTTTTGACTTTAAAAATAGGAGTAAATACGAAATACGAAAAACAGTAGAGCAAAACAATAAGTTTTCAAATCTGTAAGTTTCAAATCCTTGTGTTTCAAAAACCAACAAAACATTTTTGAAATCCAATAAAAACATAAGTGTCCATCCTTATCAATTACTTGTTGCGGCGTGCAACCCCATCCCACTTGTCCACCCTTATCACTATCATTTATCCACCCTTCTCACTATCAATTATCTACCCTTATCACTATCAATTTCTCCACTCTTATCACTATCAATTTCTCCACCCTTGTCACTATCAATTTATTTATTTATCAAAAACTTTCACAATTCAGGCCAAGCCTTTCACAACACTTTTATTTCAACAATTGTAAACAGAAAATCGTACTCCTCATAAACTCATCATTTTTATCACAAAAATGAAACCAACAGGAACATAAATATATACATCTCATAAAAACAATGTCAAACTGCACAACCTTTCTGTACCACAAGAGAACCAAACAAACAACCGATACTCTTCCAAAATAACCACAACAATATTTAACACCAACGTAATAAGGCCGAGTAGCCATAAAAATAATAATGGACATAGAACAATTAAGACAGGAATCAATTAAGTTGGAAACGGAAAAATGATCATGTTTAACAGACAATTTGGTGGTGCATAGATACTCGTCACCTCACCTATACACCACACACATGCAAATTCACATAGCAAATAAGTGGGGATTCCTATTCCCTCAAGTCAAGGTTAAACCAAGCACTTACCTCAAATTCGTAGGCCACTCACTGCTCAATTATCACTTTTCCTTTAGAATCTTGCTCTAACTAACTCGAATCTAACCATAATTAACTCAATATCATTAATTAATGCTAAAGGAACTAACTTTATTGAAAAATAAAAAATTTCCTAAGTTTTCTAAAAAAAAGTGAAAATCCGACCCCGGACCCGCTTGGTCTAAACTCGGGGATCGGACCAAATTACGTTTACTCATTTACCCACGAACCCAAATATACAATTAGTTTCGAAATCCGACCTCAATTCGAGATAAAGATTCAATTTTTACAAAATTCCTTAATTCTACCCAAACCTCAATTTTTACTATAAATATTCTTAGTATTTGATTTAAAAGTGATGAAAAACAATGAGTAATTGAAAGAGTAAAGTTTAGAATTGATTACCTATGACTCGGGGATGATATTTGGTGAATAAATTCGTTCCTAGTGCTGTGAAGTTCGAAAATTTGAAGAAGAAGTCTGTCTGTTTTATCTGTCAGCTATTTTTCCTCGTTTCTGGTGCCAAACGATCCTTAAACTCGATTTTTATGTCTCCAATGGATTTCTTGTGAACTTCTAGTCAGGTTAGGCTTTTGAATCACTCAATTTGACCTTATAATGAAGGAGATATGTAGGTTTTAATATTTGCAAAAAGTGCAGATTTTTAATACGCAGTCAGTGGCAATTTCATAATTAACCTGAAATATCTGGCAATCTTAGTAAAATGACCATAAAATCCTCATACGATGTCCAAATTCAATGATTCTTTTTGCTACGGGTCCGTAATTTCGATACAGATCTAATACATCATTCATAACAGAAATTGGAGCTCATTTGTTCAATATGATATCATTTATGCTTGAACAAACGGCGTCGAAGCATAAGAAAGAACGAGCGCAACACAATCCAAACCTATTTGAAACTCACTCGAGCCCTCGGGGCTCTAAACCAAATATGCACGCAAGTCTAAAAGCATCATACAGACTTGCTCGTGCGATCAAATCATGAAAATAACATGTAAAACTATAAATTAAACCTCAAAACTCATTATTTTTCTCAAGAACACTTAAAGTTCACTATTTAAAAACCGGACGTCCGAATCACGTCAAATAAATTCTGATTCTCACCAAATTTCGCAGACAAGGCTTAAATATCATAACAAACCTGTATCGAGCTCCGGAACCAAAATACGGGCCCGATACCAACGGTTTCAAACGTTAATTCATTTTTTTATTTCATTAATAATTCAGCAAAATAATTTCTTTCAAAAATTGATTTCTAAGGCTTGGGACCTCGGAATTCAATTCGGGGCATATGCCCAAGTCCCATATTCTACTGCGGACCTTTCGAGATCGTCGAAACACAGATCCGAGTATGTTTACTCAAGTCAACTAAAACTAAATTTTTAATTCTAAAAATTATTATTTCGTATATTTTCACATAAAAGCTTTCTGATTTAACGCCCGGACTGCGCACGCAAATCGTGGAAGTTAAAATTAATCTTTATTGCTAATAAGCCTAGGACGGAGTCTAAATTCATAAAATGACCACCTGAGTCATCACAATGGTTTAGACATGCAAATGTGGGTTCCACGTATGAGAATGTGACCTTTGCAAATATAGATTCCACACATGCATATATGACTCTTTTTCATCTCTAATTGTCTCTTTCCATATGCCCATATGTATATTTCATATTTGCGAATATGAAGGTGATGTGTGCAACTGTGGCTTTGCTTCATTATCTTGCATTTTAGCTTCTTTTCTTCTTTTTCATAATTTCTTTTTCCTACAAGATTTGTTAGAAAATATGCGAGGATATGATATTATTATTCATATTTTATTTTAAAAATATAATTTTTATATGAAATTACATGAATAGTTTATATCCATAAATTGTGCTAACTTAGAATCAAAGACCGTTTACGAACCAGTATTGAAGATCACATTAATAGTGTCTGAGGCTTCTCTACAATCAACCTCGAATACTGGGGGACCCTTGGATATTGACCTTTGCAAGGGAAGAAACTTTGTAACCTAAGGCTCTCGATCGATAGGGTTTATTGTAAGGGCCAAACGGTCAAATGAACTATGCCCGCATAAATTACTCGAGCCCTGACACAAAGCTTGTACACATGTGTAATTATGACACACCGGAATAAAAAGAAGTGTCTTCCTTGCGGATAAGTACCATTTTTTTTAAGTTTTTTGCATTTCTTAAGAAATTCCCTACTTCCGGTCTCCTAAAGGTATAGAGCCCAAGGGCCACCTTAGTTCGAGTTCAAGCGGTCACTCCCACCCAGGGACTACTGTTGGAAACCAAACTTGGACGGTTCGAGTTATCATAGCTCGGGGAGGTATAAGTCCTACTAGGTTATGCCCGAATTTTATAGGCTAAGTCAACCCCCACTCAGGAACTGCCGTCTTGGGCAAGCACGGATAACGATATTAAAACTGGACAAAACATGAAATATAAATGCTACGGCCATATAAACACATCCCGTAACAAAAATAACAAGGCCCATAGACGTCCGAGGCCCGTAATAAAAATAACAAGGCGTCAAAATTACTTAACCGGTTCTAAAGGCTACCCTCGACAGACTATGACTTAAACAAGTCCAAAGTACTTTGGGGAAAAAACTATTGGTCACACTGGACCCTCACAATGCCTTAAAACGAAATAAAGTTGAAGGCAAGGTTCCCTCAAGTCTTTGGACAAAACCCATCTATTTCATGCTAAGGCATTTGGATCTTTGCAAATAAAAGTAAATAAGGCAAAGAAAAAATTTTAAAGTTGTTGAAGGGGAAAAACCTTATATTCACAATTGAAAACTCTTTCTACAAGCGCCAAACATCCCGATGATAATTTTTTCAAAGGCCAAACGGCCTCAACAAAAATACAAAAAACAAAACATCTTAGGCCTAAGTGGTCTAGTCTTCGTCGGGGACGACATCATCACCTTCGGGATCTCCACCACCCTGGGACTCGCCCAAATCGTCGGACTCCTCGTCGTCTTCGGGATAGGCCATGTTTTTGGCCTCGACTTTGAGCTTTTTGATACTCTCGATCTTAGCCGATAAGCCGAAGCCCCGAGCATGAATTTCCTCAAAGGCCTCCCTTCGAGGTCACCACTTAGCGTGCTCAATGTCCTTTGCCTTGATCTGAGCCGCCTCGACGTCGGCCTTATAAACAGTCACCATTTCCTCGGCATCAGCTTTTATTACTTTGGCATATGACTTGACCGTTTCGAGATCCTTGGCTAAATTTTTTCGATCATAGACGACCAAGTTCAGCTAGGACTGGATCTCCTCCATCTTCTTGGCATGTGCCAAGGACTTATCCTTTAAAGCTCGTAGCTGAACCACTGTCGAAGCTAGTTGTTCTTAGGCGGTCTACTTTTCTGAGGCCAGGAGGTCCTTGTTCTTTTTTCATTCTTCTGCCTCGGCCTTTACCTCGTCTACCTCTGGCCGAAGTTATCCGATCTAGTCAAGATTCTATTGGACATGCAGATTTAGACCATTAGCCACCATATCTAACTCATCGTCACTATCCTCAAAGACTATTCTTACCTGCTCGACCAGGTCAGCATGCTCATTCCGGGCTGCCTCCAGCTCAGCTTGGAGTTTCTTGACCTCCCCTTCATGTTTCTCACTGAGAAGCTTGTAAGCATCACTCTTCTCGATGAGCTCCCGAGTCTCAACCTCGTGGTGGTTTAGTTCTTCCCCGTATCGGAGAAAAGTTTCATGATGGAGCACCGAGGCCTACAAACACAAAGGAAAGGGTTACGATTTTTTACGGCTTACTCTAAGTACATGATAAAAAAAGTCACAAAGAGGCATTCAAAGTTACCCGGTTTAACGCCTATTGGGCTTCATTGAACAGGCAGGGCGCTTCCACCTTGTTCATCTTCGCTTGATCCTCTTTGGTCACCAAGCACCGAAGATAACTTGTGATCCCGACAGGGGCTAAGGGGACCCCGACATACTCGCGAATGGACATAATAATAGTCTGCTTCTGGCCAGGATCTTCTCTTAAAGCTGGGAACTAGCTTATTAGTTTCGGACTCGAAGAAGGCACGCTGGTTCCCAAAGACGGACACTTCTTTGGTACCTCTAAGTCACCCATCCTGGTGACGTCCTTCGAACCAGAAGAATCTAAACCCTCCAAGAAATGGTTGAAAGGGTCTGCCACCCCTTCGGGCCCCTCATTTAGGCTTCCTTATAGAACTTGGGCATCGTGAATCATAGAGTCGGTGAATAGAGGCGACTCAGATAGGTGTATCACCCCAAGTCCAACCTTTTGGGAATTATCTTCTACCCGAGGAGCACTGGTCGCAGCCTCTGTGTCGGCCTCCCTAACTTGGGGAAAAATGTCTTTGCATCTCTCTAGTTTTGAGGCCTCGGTCGCTGCCTCTTCAACAGTCTCCCTGGTTTGAGGCAAAACGATGTTGCCTCACACATGTACCAGGGCCACCAGTTCTGAATTTTCTTCTTCTTCTTCTTCCGACTCATCCATCAGCGGGTGGACTGAGTCCGGTTGAAGGCCTCATTGCAACATCCTTCCCAATACCTACAAAGAAAAAAGGAAATTAGGCACGAAAGAAGCTCAAGTGTTGTCCACACTAGGAAAGAATCTCACCGAGAGAACGGGCCTCCTACCGGCCCTTTGAAAGTTCGCGCCATGCGCGCTCGGTGTGCGATTTCTTAGAGACGATGCCCTCTACCCACTTCCTGAGTCGAGGAACTTCCTTTAGAACCTGAGTAACAACTTCATCGCAACCAAATATCGGTAATAAAGTGAAAAAAGAGAGAAAAAACATTAAATTCTGGGATAAGAAGAACTTTACTTACGTTTTGTGTTCCGCTCTTCGGGGAACGTGTCCTCAGCCGGGATCAAGTCCGAGGTCCTCACTCGGATGAATCAGCCTAGCCAACCTCGGTCTCGATCCTCATCAATACTCGAGAATGGGGCTTTGGTGGCCCGACATGCAAGTTTGATTAGTCCCCCCGGAAGAATTGGGGACTGTACATGCGCATCAGATGATCAATGGTCAAAGGGAACCCGTCGATCTTGCTCACGAAGAATGGGATTGAGAATGACTATCATGCAGAACGAGTGGTGTATCTGACCGAGGAACACCTCGTACCTTTTCCAAAACTGGATGATCACCGGGTCCAACAGGCCCAACGTAAAGGGATAAGTGTAAACACTTAAGTACCCATTTACGTGGGTAGTGATGTCTTCTTCGGGCCCGAGAATCACCACGTATTTTACGGCCCAATTGCAATCCTCTATGACCTTAGGGAGTATATCCTCGGTGATCGAGAAAATATACCTCGACACCTCTCACCTCGACCCGGAACAGGTGAAGGTTTCTCAACCTTGAGGTCGGCGGCCACCGAGCACCTGCCAGGAATAAACGCGTTAAGAAGGGGTTCCCCCGTTGGTTCCCTGTCGACCAACCGAGAAGAAGAAGCGTTTTCTTTTTTAAGAAATGTATTAGAAGTCTTCGCCATTTTTCGGATGAAGATGAAGAAGAAGGTTTAAAAGGGTACGCTTAATAGTTCAGACAAAGGGGATAAAGCTCTCAAGAAATTTGGGTATAAGTACTAGAAAATGCAAAGATTATTTAAGAACAAAGGTAGGAAAAGATTGGATGTAAAGTTTCAACGAATGAAGGAGGAGGCATTTATAGTTTTCAAACGCTGGTTCAAAACCTGTAGTGGTCGACCAGTAGCTGACGAACATGTAATGCCATTAAGACGTGACTGACGAGATGTTTCGTTAATTTTGTCGTTTCTGACGCAAAGTATCGAGACGAGGATCGAGGGCTCATATCGTTTCTCGTCGTTTACTCTCCGAAAAATGAGGGGACTGTCTGTATACGGTCGAAACGGAGATCATCTATTGCATGACAGATCGGGATTGAAACGTAAAGGATTGAAGATTGACCCCGGGTTCCATCGAACCAAGGTACGAGGTTAGAACATATGTCTTCAAGATCATCGAGTCTATGACCCCGAACCGACCCCGACTCCGAATGAGCTCGAGGAAACATTATCGGATTAAATAACGGAAGACCGAAATATCCATAACCGGTAGGATATCACGGCGGAATCTCGGCACGTATTAATGAGAAACCGATTAATTAGCAAATCATGAGATTTTTTAGCTTATATAGAATTCTACCTAAAGAAGGACTCCCTTACTATATAAAGGGGGTCTTGTTATTTGTAAAGGACATTGTTACATCCCCTCAGAAGCAATGTACTGTCATTTTCTCTTTAAGTTCTATTTCAATTGTGTCTTTACTGTGATCGAATTACTTATTGTTCAAGGAGAACCTTTCTCCCAAGGATGTTACTGTCTAATTCGTATGGTTTGAACTTACTTTATCGTTCGTTATTTTCAATTATAATTTAACTTATCACTTTGCGTTAATTTAATCCACACATCCTTAAAATCACTTACAAATTCAATTGTTATTCGATTTTGAGGGTAAACAAATGGCTTGAATATTTTTCATGCTGTCCCAAAATTAGAATGAATTAACGTTGAATATGCTCTTACATGCGGTTCGAGTAATCACTATAATAATTAAAAGGTTAAATGGACCATTTTTCTTACCAATCTGTTACATATGTTGTGAGCAAAAACACCAAATTAAAAGAATAATCATCTTTGATGAGCAAAAATAATTTCCCAACTTGATAATGTTGGACAGAAAACAGGAAGGGAGTTAAATAAAAATTCAATTTGTTTCAACACAAATTGTGCACTTTCATAATGTGATACAAAGAACTGCAACGACCATACAAGAATCTTATCACCTGTGAAAGGTGAAAAAAGGCTTACAGTATATAAACAAAAGTAAGATAACTTAACATAAAATGTGAACAGGCATACACGATAGGAAAAATGAGTTAAACAAAATAATACTGACATGTCAAAGTGGTTTTCCTTTTGCTCGTCGACTTTTTTTTACTTCCACGAGGCTCTTTATTTTAGCGAAATGATAAGCAAAAGTATCCATAAAATTAACTCTCGCGCCCCAAGCAGAGACGAAAGAAATGAAAAAATATGGTTTGAAGTATGTTATGATGTTAGAGACAATATGAATATTTTAAAACTTGTGATTGACGGGACAGATAGCAAGCTACATTATCCTTGCATACAAGCATAAAGCTCACAAGAATTTTACCCAAAAAAAAAAACAAAAAAAAATTCGAGATTGCAATTTTGGCTAGCTTGTGTTAATTCCTTTAGCTTCTACCTCATTCAATATTCTTTTTTCCGGATAAAGAATAAAGACATAAAGAATTATATTCCCATGATTGATGAAGGATTAAAAGTGTAAGGGGTAAATGAAAATTCAGAAGAGCATCAAGGAGGTAACTTATGATATACAACTTCTCTAAGGAATGGTGATAGGCACAATAAAATTAATTACTACTACATTTTTTCGGCATTCCATTTAATATCTTACCACCCCTTCAAATTATGGAATAACTTCTCGAATTCTCCAAAACAAAGAGAAGTTTGATTGAATAAATTATGTTTTTGAGGTATAAAGGTATTTCCATTAAGTAGTAGACAGATATTAAATAGAGCAAAATATATTATTTAATAAGAGGTAATGTTACTTTTAGGTAGGGGTGTACAAATCGAACCTGAAAATTGCATCAAACCGAAAAGTCAAATCAAACCGATTAAAAACCCAACTAGGTTTGGTTTGATTTTGTCACGGCCCAAAATCTAACCATGGTCGTAATGACGTCTATCGTGTTACAAGGCAAGCATATTTCTAAAAATATTGCTACTAAATCAATTATATGAAATAAATAAAACATTTCCAACCTTTAGATATTCATAAACTAAATCAACTCTAAATAATATTAATATAAAATGCGAAACGATTCCCACACATCGGGGTGTCACTAAGTTATGAGCATCTAAAATTATGAACTAAGATATATAAACTGTCTAACTGTCCAAAAGAAGAAATAGATGGTAAAAGGAGTAACAAGGTCCTGCGGACACTAGCAGCTACTTTGCAGTCTCCGTAGATAACCGGCTTGAACTCAATGATCGTCGCACTCTAACTCACCTGGATCTGCACATAAAGTGCAGGGTGTAGTATGAGTACAATCGACTCGGTAGTAACAGAAATAACTAAGGAAGTGAGTAGTAGTGACGAGCTGAGCAAAACAATCCAATTATTTATTTTCACAATATATCAATAACATGAATAAATAGGTAAATCCCATAACTTAGTAAATGCTACAAAGAAGTTAACAAGTAAAATGCAGTAACAGCAAAAGTAAAGGCAACCTTACAGCAACGTCACTCCATCACTCAGCACTCGCACTCAATACTCAACACTCACACAACACTCTGCGCTCATTGGGCTGTGTACAGACACCGGAGGGGCACCCAAATCTCAATCGCTAAGCACAGACAACTCACGTGCCATAATATCAATACCTGGATCAGCACGGTCAGCTCACGTGCTACGCGGACAACTCACGCGCTATGGTGTCAATACCTGGACCCGAACGGTCAGCTCACGTGCTACGAGGACAGCTCACGCGCTACGGTATTAATATCCTCACAACCAGGCTCTCGGCCTCACTCAAGCATGTACCTCACTAGCCTCACCATCATTAACAAATAAGGGGACACATCCCACATTAAGTATCACAACATGTTAACAAATAATAGAGACTAAGGTAAACATGTACAATAATTTCTATGACTGAGTACAAATAACGGGAGCATGAATAAAGCCTAAGCATGATTTCTAACATGAAGGCAGATAAGTTCAACAACAAGTAACTACGTAAACACAAATGATGGCCATGAGGCCTCAAGGGACGGAACAAGTCTCCATCCCTCGAGGTATACACCCACACGCCTGTCACCTAGCGTGGGTATCACCTCCAAATAGTCACACGATATCAAATTCTCCGGGTTTATACCCTCAAAGCCAGAGTTAAAACTGTTACTTACCTTAACCGCGCAAAATCCTACTCCGGGATGCCCTCGTCTCTAGATTCGATCTCCAAAAGCTCAGAATCTAACCAAAACTAGAATACTACTATCAACATAAGCTAAGGAGTCGAATTACAAAATAAAAACTACATAAATAGGACAAAAAATTGAAATTGGCCAAAACCCAACTCCCGAGCCTACGTCTCCAATTCAGTAAAAAAAATGGCAGAATAATAAACCTCGTCCTCTCCCGAGTCTAACCATATAAAATTTATCAAAATCGGACTCCGTTTGGTCCCTCAAATCATCACCTAAAACTCTCCAAAAAGCAAACCCTAACTCCATCAATTTCACCCTAAACCTCTACTAATTTCATGCCTAATCAATGGATAAACATCATAAACATGTGTAATTAATCTCAAGCGATTTACCTCAGTGATGACTCGTGATTCTCCCTTGAAAACATTGCCCTAGATCAAAAATCCGTTCAACAATGGTGGGAAAAGGGTAAAAGTTTGCGAATTGGGCTTTATATAGCTTCTCCTCAGGGATCCCGCACCCGCGGACCCCTTTCTCGCACCTGCAGCGCCGCACCTACGGAAATCTCATCGCAGGTGCAGTTTTTCATTAAATCACGAGACTCCGCATCCTCACACATGCGGTCCCGCAGATGCGATCAGCCTTTCGCTCCTGCGCCGAATTCCGCATCTGCGGTTTGACCCCCGCTTCTGCGACCGTCGCACCTGCGGCTCCCCATCCGCAAGTGCGAAAACATCAGAAACTTCACACTAGCAGCCTTCTAGCAGTTTAAACTTCACCATTTCGATCCGTTAACCATCCGGAATCATACTGAGCCCCTCGGGACCTTAACCACTAATTCCAACAAGTCATATACCACTATTCGAACTTAGACGAACCTTCGGAACACCCAAAACAACACCAAAACATCAATTCAACCTCGGATTCAAGCCTCACGACGCCGAAACCTATCAAACTACGTCCGAATGACCTCAGATTTTGTATACACGTCACGAATGACACTACGAACCTATTCTAACTTCCGAAATTCCATTCTGATCCCGATACCTAATTTTCCGTTGCCGACCAAAATTGCCAAATTTCCTACTTTCGACAATTCAAGCCCAATTCTACCAAGGACCTCCAAATTGTATTCTGGACACATTCCTAAGTCTAAAATCACCCAACGAAGCTAACCGAATCATAAAAATCAAATTTCGAATTTGTTTATTCATAAGTCAAATTTCCGGTTGACTTTTTCTAAATTCGCTTTCTAATTAAGAGAGTAATTGTTCATTTCACTCCAAAACTACTACGAACCCCAAACCTACCAACTTGATATAGCTCAACACAGCTAAACAACCCATAAATCAGCAGAAATGGGAGAAACGGGGCTATAACTCTCGAAACGAACGACCAGGTCGTTACAAATTTGGTTTGGTATTGATTAAAAAACCTAAACCAAACCAACATATAAATATAATTTTTATATATATTTTCAAAGATTTTATATTGAATTTTCTTTAAAAAAATGTCTAGAAATATTTGGGATTCTCTTATGTGATAAAATATTTAATAGAATATGAAGTGCTCCATATTTATTAACCTAAAATAATAGATTGTATGATCTCTTTCTTATCAAGTGTTACTCAATTGCGTCAATCTTTTTGTTATTCCATATTCATATGTCAAGATATATTGAATTTTTATATCTTTTTCGAATTTGAAGTGATTATTATTATTTAGGTATCGTATTGATTTTTATGTTTACTTACTAAATTCGATTAACCTTAAAAGTGTACATCAACAAAAAAATTATTGTCAGACGACTAAAAAGATAAATATCATGTGTTACTAAGTAAATTCTTCCATAAAAATTTTTTAATAGATAATATATTTGTCAAGTTTTTAAAATTTTACTAAACATATATTTACCTATCAAAAGTTTAACAAACTGAGATTGAAATAATATTTAAGTAACAAAAACTCGAAAAATCCGACAAAACCGAACCAATTCAAACCGATATAATTGGTTTGATTTGATTTTGATAAAATCCGAACCAATCCGGTCCATGTACACCCCTAATTTTAGGTAAAGGACAAAATGACCGTTTACCTTTTAAAGAATATTTTAGTAAATCAATTTTTAAAGTATAACCCACAGATTCCTGTTTAGGATGAAACAAATAAAGTAGTGGTAACGTTTTAATCATAAATTTGTGTGAGCATATATAGTTCTTTTTAAATAAGAAAAAACAATTCATCCCTTAAGTATTTGAAAAGTTCCTTCTTTTTCCGCTGGCCAGTTCCGAAAATCTTCTGTGTCTATTCTTTTTTTCTTTTCTTCCGTTAACTTCATTCGTAGTTTTTTTCTATTAATATTTACATTTGGAAGTGCATGGTTTGGTGATTGGTAGAGTAGAGAAGATTCTAATATAGAGAGAGAAAGAATCCAGCCCACTTGACATTTGTAGCGTACGTCCCTCTGAAAGCGAAATGCCGCGGACTGTCCTTTAATTTTCCAATTTACTTGGTCAACAAGTTGTTTGCCAAATTTTCAACCTCAACCTTCCCCAAGAAGACAAATGAGTTTGGCTTAAGCACAGGTTGATACAGTGTGCTAATGATGGAATCGAATCATAATTTTTAACCCGGAATAAAATTTATGTGCAACAATTCGTTAAAATTGTAAAAATAGTTGATATGAACTCATAACTTTAAAAATATAATAGATTCGATACTAAATCCTTATAAGTTGAACTAATAGAGTTTAAACATTGAAACCGCCTCCGAGCTTAATGGTATCCTAGTTGTTAGTTTTTAACGAGCTAAAATGAGAGCTCAAATATTGTATAACACGTCGTACAAAGGTGATATCTTTTCCCTTCAAGGCCATAGATAATCATGTTATGTTGAAAAAGTTAAACATTTCATTAATTGGAAAAGTGAAAGAACATTTTATTCATGATAGAAAAAGGACTTACTCAATTGTCTGGTAAGAAAAAAAAAATTCAAATGTCAACTCTATATATTAGTTTATTTATACTACGACTTTGACAACCGTTAGTTTATTTATCTGTTTTAATGACTTGTTTGAATACTTTTTTACGTATGTACGTACCTTTCTAATTTCCAAACTCAGAAGGCTTGAACTGGCTTATACAAAGCATTTGTTTCCTCTTAATAGTCGAAATTCTCAACTAGTAATTAATCAAATTTATTAATTCGCCTAACAGGTTGTACCTTCTCTTGCTCCGCTTTGATAATCAAAAGCACCACTTGGAACGGAAATAGAAATTATATTTTGGAATGCTGCCCCTTTAATTATCTGTTTTATTTCATTATTGGAAAGACCTCTATGGAATTACATCTTTTAGATTAATTCCTATTTGTACTGGACTACTTTAATTCCGTACTGCTTTCAGTAATATGCACTTCTTTATTCAAAAATAAATAAATAAATATTTTCAAACGGCTCGAACTAAAATGAAATTTAACTTATTAGACACAATTACCATGATAACATTGGTAATTACCCAAGTGCCAAATATTAAATTCACCTAAGGTATGTAAAATATTAGTATTGACTTGTGTTTCTGCGCTGAAATACTAGGCTCAAGCTCTTTCAAAGACAGTGCTATCAATTTTCACTTTACTTGTTCTTCAGTGCCTTTAATTATTAGTTTGATTCTTCTATTATTTTAATAGCAAGAAATACGCATCTGTTAGATTGTAGTAAACAGGTTAATAGAACTCGTATATATAATTTTTAAGAAAGAATGAATAGTTTAGACGCTCGAGTTTTGGCAGCGAGTTTATTTGGATTTGGCTTCTTATATATCTCACCAACCCATTGATAATAGAATAATGGTTGGCAAAAGTTGAGTAGTAACTTTCTAATACTGGGTCAAACCGGCCAGTAGCACATACTAATAGTACATAGAGAAATTTATTTACAATATACTTAGTAGACTTCTTCAACAATAATGGTAAGTGGGATATAATTGAAGAAACTAACTGGAAAGAGAGGGCAAAAAAGAAAGAAAAGTGAAATAAAAAAAAGAAATCGGTGGTTGGTGCACAAACCCTAGATATTTTTAGACCTATATAAACCCCAGATATATGAACAAAATTAAAATCAGCAGTTGGTATTCCATTCTAAGCAAACAAAAAGAAAACTTTGTGCTCCACGAAAATATAATGGGTAGCCTCTCATTTGAAAAGGTACTGGTCATTACATGCATAAACTTCATCACTATCTTCTTCTTATCTTACCACTACAAACTATAGCTAATATATATTTTCATTCGACCTAGCTAAAAGAAACAATGCATTTACGAAAAATAAGTAATTGAATTGTGTAACCATATATCTACTTAAGTTGTCATACTGATATACGATGATGCTTGACAGGAGTTTGAGGTATCGAGCATAACACCGCCAAGTTTGTTTCCGAATGGCGAGAACAAGAGACAGAAGGTGGAGCCACCTGGCCCAAGGAAGAATTTGCAACTTGCTGTGACGGAGCCAAGCTTCGGAAATGAAGGCCCTTCCTTGGACTCTATCTTGGTCAATTATTTACACACACTTACTCAGCGAGTCAATTTTCATATAGGTAACGATATATAACAATTAATTTTTGTCCCCTAATCCACCTTAATATCCCACTAAATTAAGACTAATTCACTCAATGACATGATCATAATTAGACTAATTTACTTCTTTTCTTCTTCATCTTATTAGGTTATCCGGTGAACATTTGTTACGATCATTATGCCACTTTAGCACCACTTTTGCAATTCCACCTTAATAACTGTGGTGACCCTTTCATTCACAACACTGTGGATTTTCATTCAAAAGACTTTGAAATGGCAGTTTTGGATTGGTTTGCCAATCTATGGGAAATTGAAAAAGATCAATATTGGGGCTATGTTACCAATGGTGGCACTGAAGGCAATCTCCATGGCATTTTATTAGGGTAGACTATTACGTATTACCATCTCGAGAAGTTACGTTATGTTGATATAACCAAGAAAGTACAACATTATTATATATTTAATGCTCTTAAACATTGTTTATGCAGGAGAGAGCTACTTCCTAATGGAATATTGTATGCGTCAAAAGACTCTCACTACTCGGTGTTCAAAGCTGCAAGAATGTATAGAATGGATTCGGAAACGATCAACACATCAGTAAATGGGGAGATGGATTATTCAGATCTAAGTGCAAAATTGCTTCAAAATAAGGACAAACCAGCAATTATAAATGTTACGATTGGTATATATTCATTCCATCCTCTATCCGTTTAATTTTTTCTTCATTAGTCTTGTTACAATATTTTCCTAATTTATGGTCCTTTTCATAATTGTAGGAACTACATTCAAAGGAGCTGTTGATGACCTAGATATTATTCTTCAAACACTCAAAGATTGTGGCTATTCACAAGATATGTTTTACATCCATTGTGATGCAGCACTATGTGGGCTTATTGTCCCCTTTATAAACAATGTGAGTTTTGCTTCTGACTAATTAATATTATGACAAATTCTCATCAACTAATAATGTATGCAGATTGCAGAGCGGCATTCTGATTATTCTTTATGCAATTTTACAACAGATGATAAGCTTCAAGAAGCCAATTGGAAGCGTGACGATTTCTGGTCACAAGTTCTTAGGATGTCCAATGCCTTGTGGTGTCCAAATAACAAGAAAGAGCTACATCAATAACCTCTCAAGAAATGTGGAGTACATTGCTTCTGTAGATGCCACGATTTCTGGTAGTCGGAATGGTTTAACTCCAATTTTCTTATGGTATAGTTTGAGCGCTAAAGGTCAAATTGGCCTGGAAAAAGATGTTAAAAGATGCCTCGACAATGCCAAATATTTGAAAGATCGTCTTCAGCATGCAGGGATAAGTGTCATGCTAAATGAACTTAGCATCATAGTTGTAATTGAGAGGCCTCGTGACCATGAATTTGTCCGTCGTTGGCAACTTTCATGCATGAAAGATATGGCACATGTTATTGTTATGCCAGGTATCACCAGGGAAACGCTAGACAATTTCGTCAATGATCTAGTGCAACAAAGAAAATTGTGGTACCAACAAGGAAGAGTTATGCCCCCCTGTATTGCAGATGATATTGGTGCTCAAAATTGCTCATGCTCTTATCATAAAATTGACTACATTATTTCTTAGAAGGCCCCGAAGACAATATCAACTTGAACGTAACTTGCATTGCGATTATAGAGCTCTAAATTTGTTTGTAATTCTTTATTTCCAAATTCAAATTGAATTGTACGGTATTACTGCACAACATGATTGAAACATTCTTTAATAAAATTTGGGTACATTCTTTTATGATCTTCGTGTAATATCAAGTTATTGTTAATTTTGTGAATGAAATAACATCATTATTGGAATACTTATAGCAATTTTACGATCTCTACATAATATAAAGGTGAGGCTGCATGTTTTAGTATTTTATCTATTTATTTATTTATAAAAGCCATTTTCACCACCGATTATAACCTATATAACCATTTAGATAGACTATCATCGGAAATATTCCAATGCACGAAAAGTAATTGAACTTAGACGTAAATTACTGAAGAAAACATTAAGAAAATTATTTGGTTCCAAGTTCCAACGAGGGAGATTCTAGCTTTTCTTTTTTAACTGATTCTGCCGTACAAAGCATATGTGCGTCATTACATAGCTCCAGGTTAAAGAATTCATGCCCTTTCTTTTTTGTAAGCAATGTAATGACGTGTCCATTATATATGTTACGCGGCGCCTTCCTGAGATTTTTTGGAAGGGCGATGTAAGGCTAAGTAATCGATGTCAGGGTGGTTGCTGTCCGCCAACTGAGGTCCCCGCCACACGCTAGACGAGATTGTTAGTGCCGTGTGGGAAAACCAATGCCAACAATTTGAGAGAACAGAAATGAGAATTGAATAAAAGCTTGATTGTAATAATGTAAGCTATTACAAAAGAAGGCAACGCGGTGTCGAGGGGTAGAGACACCAGTACAGAGAATTGCTTGCTAGAAAGTTTTGAATGCTTGATACCCCCTAATAATGCTTAGAAAAATTAACCAAAGTTACATGAGACGTTAGGGAAAGAGTATAGCAAGCCGAAGGCGATCCCCATAACTACAGGTGATGGGGATCGTTTTCCATAACGCTCTAACGCACGTCGTTATGGCGCTTTGGAACACTGCCGATCGCCACCTCTTGCAAGCATCTTTAAGCACTCGTGACTATCCGATGATAGTCACTTCGCTTTCCTTTTAGACTGAAAAAGGAAAACAGAAAGATTGAGCATAAAAAAAAATATAGAGAATGCTCACCTACGCTCTTGCAGCATGCCCCTTTCGGGCAATACGGTGTAATACGTGAAGCGCTCCATCCTCTTAACTCCTTCCACTTCTCCCAGGGACAGGAACTACGGCTTGACCTTCGGGGAGGAAGTCCGTGGGACCCCTCCTTCGAGGGCGCCTAGATAGTGAAAGGTTATCCCTTTGCAACGCTGGAAGCTAAGCAAAGTCACGAAGCTGGCTGACTACGCTCGAGCGATGAATGCGTGCGGAGGTTGTAGCAGTGTTGAATGAGCGTGATCAATCGATGGACGGGGGAATTGCGTGAATGATGAGACCGGCCTAACCTAAAGTCAAGGCTCTTCCCTCTCTTGATGACGAATCTTGATTGACTGACACTAGGAACCGATTCGGAGAAAACCAGGCTTTCGCCCTCTAACCCAACTTTCAAAGAAAACTGTCTGGAACAGCTACTTTCAAGAATCAAGAATTGATGATCCCCCCCTTAGGACAGCAACTAGGCCCCCGGTAAATGGAACGGGCTGGAAAGAAACAACAATAGCAACTCTTTCTATAACCCCAGGGAAATGGGAGATAGAAAGACTATTCAATACAACGGAGAGAGTCTATTTGATGGTAAGAGCTATAGGAGCCCTACTTAAGGCTGTTAGAACAACCTAAATTTCTTCCTATCGGCCGGGAGGAATCGGATAAGATATTTTATCTAAAGCCCATCAACCATCATCGTTTTTGAGTTCTATTTGGGACAGAAAGAAAAAGATCTGCCTTTTGCGGGAAGAATCGCTCGAAAGCACGGGATGTGCCTTCCCTTCCTTTACGTCATCCACCACCCTATCCTATCCACTCTCCCCAAATCTCCAAGATCAGATGATCCACCTCTTTGTCCACTTGGGAGGGCTAACTCGAATAGGTCAGATACGAGGGAAACATACCATAAAAGAGAGATCGGATGCCCTTTCCGAGCAATTCACGATGCGGAGCTGCCAACTAGCTAAGCTAGGTAGTTTGTTGTTAGAATATCTATCCTAGTAGGAAGATGGAAAGAATATAAGACTAAACTACGCTAGAGAAACATAATGAAAGTACATGGAATAAAGCTACTCTATATTTATAGAGAAAAGGACTTAGTTTTCTACAAAGGTAGAAACAGGTCCGTTGGCAGCAACTTTGTATCAGGCATCACGATCTGCACGCGCGGCGCTGTTGGCAGCTGCTTGCGGCTGGGTGCTAGCGAGGGAAATTGGTGGGGCGACATAGGCACATGTGCGCTTGTCACTTGGTGCGACCAAGACCACGGGGCCGTCCGTGGCTCTAGGCGTTGGGAGGCTTGCTAGGACGCCACGGGGCGCGTCCAAGGGGTCATGGGGCATGGCTGGAAAGCCGCCCATGACATTCTCCCCCACCTGAGTTGGCGACATCCTCGGCGCCTTACTTCCCAAATAATCTTCAATCAGGCTCTTGTAGGATTTGAGGTTTGTTCCCCTCTCCCAAGTGTTCTCCTCTGCATCACACCCTTGCCATTTTACCAAGAACTCTTGGTGATCCTTCCTGGAGGCATGAATTACCCGGTCATCAAGAATAGCTTCATCTCGCCTTTTCCCGGTTGAACCAGGGCCTCGAATACTGGGTATTGTGAGTTGGCTCCGTGAAGGATCCTCCGTGTCTTCCCGAAAAGGTTTCAATAGACTGACATGGAAGACGGGATGGATTTTCCACCAAGCTGGGGTATCCACCCTGTATGCAACTTTCCCAATGCGTCTTTCAATGGAAAAAGGTCCAATATATTTTTGCAACAGGCGAGGGTTATGGAACCCTGCAAATAAGTACCGCTTTAGGATTTTGACCATCACTTTGTCTCCTACTTGGTATTCAACAAAGCGACAATTCTGATCAGTATGCCTCTTCATTCGCTTTTGGGCTTTCACCAGATAGCTCCGCACTATTTCCATATTCCGCTTCCATTCTGTTGAGAAGCTAGTAGCACGAGGATATTTTCCCATGTTTGGTGCATTCACGGTGTGTGGGAGTAGCGGTTGTTGCCCGGTAACAATTTCAAAAGCGCTTTTGTTTGTACTGGAGCTCTTTTGTGAATTGAAACACAGTTGGGCAACATCCAAAAGCTTCACCCAATTCTTCTGCGATCCGGTAACAAAATGGCGGAGATATTCCTCCAACATACCATTGAACCGCTCCGTCTGGCCATCGGAGATTGTGGATGAAAACTTGAGTTGTGACTATTTTGACCCAAGGCACTTAAATAGTTGGGTCCAAAAGTTGCTAGTGAAGCGTGAATCGCGATCACTAACAATGTCTTTGGGCAGGCCCCAATATTTGACGACATGAGAGAAGAAGAGTCGAGCTGTATCTTCTGCTGATATATATTGAGGTGCTGCAATGAAGGTGGCATACTTCGAAAATTGATCCACCACAACCAAGATAGTTATGAGATCTCCAACCTTGGGTAATCCGGTGATGAAATCCAGAGACACGCTTTCCTAAGGTCTCTTTGGAACAGCTAGAGGTTCCAGGAGTCCCGCTTGTGTCAAGCTGTCGGACTTGTCCTTCTGGCATACTAGACAAGTCCTCACATACTACGCGACGCCGTCGGCCATTGGGGCCAATAATATGCACGGCGAAGCAAGGCCATGGTGCGTTCTTCGCCGGGATGTCCGGCGCACAGAGTGTCGTGACATTCCTCCTAGAGAGTTCTTCTCGAATCTTCTCCCTTTGGAACATAAAGTCGGTTCCCTTTTACCTTCAGGAAACCATCCTCCATATAGAACTGGCGAGTCTTGCCCTGTCCTACTAGATCAACCAAATA